>UCOK01002307.1:3378-74212 GCA_900474325.1 Synergus umbraculus | reverse complement strand
ATATAATAATAATATAATAATACTATAATAATATAATAATAATAAAAATGATAAATTGTTAGAGTATTAAAAGTGACACAGGAATGATAGTGATAATCACAATATTCGTGGCAATAATAGTGAGTGGGTTGATCGTAAATCGTTAATGTCGACAATAATCGTACACATTATAAACGAAGACGTAAATCTTTTGTTCGTATGCACAATAACCTCTTTTTTCCTCTTTTCTCATTCACGTGCACTCACACGCGCGCTTCTAAACCTCAAATTAATTTTCATCATTTAGACTCATCATTACAATATTACAATATTAGATTACATTATATCATAATACGCTAGCGTTTATTCAATAAATTTTACATACTTTGATACGCAGTATGATGGTTCCAAAAACGGTCACCGGCCAACCAAATTTTGTTCACACATCAATACACCTACGCTCAGTATTCGAAGTAATTTGTACTTGTAGCCATATATTATAAATATTTTTAATAGTTCGGCCCCACATTTTGTTTCATTTTCTGGCTCTCCCTCAATTTCTCTCGATTCTCTCTTTTTCTCTCTCTCTCTCTCTCTCTCAATTCTCTTATCACTCTCGCGCCGCTAGCCGGTACAACTCGAGGCCCTACACATTTTTTTGTTTTGATACGAATATTTAAATAGTACTTTACCGCCATTTTTTTACTTGTAATCTTTCGACCTGTCGAAATCTCTACACGCACGGATAGCGTTGCGCTTTTCTCTTTGTCTCTGCTTTTGTTGCGCTTAAATCTTATATAGTATCGAGATATCATTGCCAAAAATATATAAAAACTTAGAATCGTTTCCGAATCGAAACAAGTGTGCGTGCTCCTGTGTCGAAATCAACATGGGCGCCGATTCCGCGGAATCAATCACAAAGTTCCATTATTTATTCTTTTTTTTTGTTACCGACGCCCTTGATATTTCGAGCCTGAATCGAGATAGAGGCGCGGTCACCGGGCGACCAGTTCACCCTCCCAAAATTTATACAATAAAATTTGTCTTCATTTTTTTTTATTTTTGTCTTTCATACATCGCACCCACTCCCTTCAACTCCCCTCTCGCTCCACTTCCTTAACTCTTTCCACTCTCTCGTCTCTTTCGTCTTTTTCCTCTCTTTCCTCACATTCACTCAACATTTTCTCCTTCTTGCACGCACGACCCCTCCCATAAAGTTTCCTCCCCTATAATAGACCTTTTTACAATAATTTCTTTAGAGCTCCCTAAACCGCGAGAAATAGTTAATTTTTATACACCTAAAGTTACTTGCACCCGTTTCGGACGGGGCCGCCGGTGACCATGCCGTCAATCGCGACGTGGATGCAACCTATCGATTTTCCTTCGTTTTTTTTCTTTTTTCTTTCACACACTCTTTCCTCTTCTTGCACTCTTTTCTCGCTCGCGCGCGCTCGTTATCCTGTTTTTTTCCCTCTCAATCCATTATTTTATCCTGTCGCTTTCCTGCCGCTTATGGAATTTCGAAATATAACCGTATAACCCTTATAAAATGTACACTCACTATACTTTATGGTATTCCGTTTAGATTTAAGATACAACAACATACTATACGTATATGGCTCTACAGATGTTCGCTTGCACTGTAACTCAAAAATTGTGTCATGGTGTAGTTAACGTCTCTCGGCTTCGAAACGATCGACGCATCAAAAGACAATTCGCGAATCGTTCGAGTTGAATTTCGTTGAATTTCGAAAGGTCCATAAAGAAAATGTCGACCTTTTCTCACATCCAGAGAGTACGTGAGTACGGATTTAAAACTTAGGACGTCACCCGGGAATCGAGCGATAAAACTCGAATTCACCAGGTTCTTTTTTTTCAGATACTCCTACCCGCGTTATGCTTCTTTCGGGATACCCGCGAGCAACACTCTCTCAGTCGATTGAATTTCCGAATTTCCCGTTTTCGCTTTGGCAAGTCTGATTGGGTATTGGGTTAACGGTCGAATGTGAAAATCAGGATGTTAATTTCGTCTGTTCGAAAAAAAGGGTTTCGAGCTTTCAATTCCGTGGGCCGATGTGAGATATTTTTCCTCAAATATTTGTTCTCCCTCCCTTATCGTTTCAATGCGAAGAAAGAGACCCAGCGCCTCCTTTTTCTTTCACTCGAAAGTTAAAACGTATTTTGATTTTTCTTCAGCGACTGGCTCTCTTCCTTGGCGTGCAAGAAACGCTGATAATCTGATATTTATCGCGAATCGTCATTCAGTGTTGCAGGCGGGCAGCCCCGTTCTTTACCAAGGATCCATTGTCCTTGGTAACTGTTTACTGTATACAAATATCATTAGAATTTTACATTACAATATGTTAATAATAAATATGGCATATATGTATACGCATTGTTGTGGGAAATGAGAACCAGTCTTATCGCGCCTGTTGTAGCGCAGGCATATTCTGTAACGTAAAAATATATACATCATCTGTGTTGTATGTATAGTGCTGCTCTGTAACTCAAGATTTTATATTCTGTTTATGAATGTATTCTGTACAAAAATGTTAGCTACGAGGCAGATTCGCCCCGACGCTGGAGCCTCGGCGTGATATTCCATGGCTGTTTTATTATTTTCAATTATTACTTTGACAGCATTATTATATCAACATCATTTGAATTCAGCATTAGCTAAATTTTCATAGGCCAAGGAAATCGTCGCTTTGGCTCCCGGGGCAAAAAACGAAGCGGACCCGCGGGTAGGTCGGTGTTGCTTTACTCATTGTTCAATATTCACTCATGTTACAAACTGCACGGCAACTAGGTTTTGTTGATCTCGTTTATCTCATTATATTCCTGATGCGTGTATGAAGATTCATTATTTCTTTGTCGCGGCAAGGCGAGGAAACGCGCCTACGCGTGTGTCTGTTCTGCGTGTATGTGTGTTTCGTGTGACCAAACGTCTCCCCGTACCTCATCGTCGTCATATTATCATTAAGTATCATTAGTAACTATAATATTATATCGAAAATAACGGATAATACAACACGTAGGGAATCGGGGTCTGGGATCTGGTGGGAGCGGGTGGGCTTAGGAAATGTCACGGAACCCGAAGGAATTGTTTAAAGTTATATAAGGACGCTAGCTGCTAAACTAGCTGGGGTTTTACGGGGCATCGGATCAGCTTGTGATGTTGGAAATGCGCCTCATGATTATCTCGACGAGCTACCACAGAAATGGAAAGGGAAATCCATTATCTTATCTCTTGTTTCACCTCACTTTTTTTCTCCGTTTCCAACATCATTGGTCCAGCGTCAATAAACTTCTCTTGGCGAAATTCCCGCATCGCTTACGATCTTGGAATGAGCGGCGGAGCTAAAGTTACATGGTCTCCCCACACATGTACGTACAACGTGAACGAAGTTTTACAATCTGTCTACAATCGCTAGTAGTTAATATGTTATCCAGTATTCTTCAATCAGGATTTATGGTAAGTGGATGATAGTTTTTCAAAGGATGGGGATCAGGGTTTCTGAGGACTCAACGGACTTATTTCGGGGGATTTTTCATTAAATCGCTTGCTTATTAGAATGAACTGGCTGATACAACTGGTAGAATACAAGTTTTCCTTTTACATACGGCTATTACTTCGATATACGGTAGGTAGTAGTATGTAGTTGTCGACACACAATTCAATGGTTACTGGGCTTTACTGTTTACACTGTTTTACTGCTTGTTAAGTGTTAATAATTAATAAGTTTAATTGTAGTTTAGTTAATAGCTCTTACGTAGCTGTCATCTTCATCTTCATAGTAATGCGGTTAAATCTACGCTTGTATGGGTAGTACCTGCTCGATCGCGACAATTTATCGATCTCAAGAGACACGAAATCAAGATCGATCGATTCATTTAGCTCGATTGCTCAAGTTCTTGGATTCGTCAAGAGATCGACAAAAGAACGAGACCGATTCGGTGGGGCTGTTTGACGGGGAGTGGGAGAGACCATAGTACACATATATATTATGTAAGTATACTTATCGCATAATAATTGCATTTAATCAATATACGTGTGTTTATCGGTTGTATTGCAGCGTTCCGAACTCCTTGCCTAAACTAAAACATCTCTTTATATGCTGGATTTGTTGGATAGGGTGGTGGATCGTGTCTTGTATTGTGTGGCACCTGTTCAAACGTCCCGATCAAAGCGTTTCATTCATTTGTGAGACTGTTTTCACATGTGAAATACTTTTCAAGGAATAATCAAGATCGATTTGAGTTTAATTTCGATTTGAGTTTGAGCTCAACTCCGAGCTGAGCACTGGTATAATTAGATAACAATAGGAAAGCATTTCCCTACTGATTTGGGAATATCGAACATTGTTGCAGCTCAAGATAACTCTGGTCAGAAATTTAGAATCATGCTGAGGAGCAGATTGCTTGTCGGAAATTGTTGTACTCAGCTCGAAGAATCGTCACAAGAAAAATCATCCCTTGAAGAGGTGCGTGCTTGATTGACCAGTTTGGCGGAGAAAAACGGGCAGCGGGCGAGCATCGGTCAGGCTTTGGGTGGGCGTTCGGTCTATGTCGGGCCCCTTTGTATAATTTTAGTATTTTTTTCGTATAAAATCAACACTGAAGGCACATTCTATCGGACGAGTCGGCCCAGTGTGTGCTATGAGTGAGAGAAGGCGCGGGGCCCGTTCAACACGGCCAATGGCTGCGACCTCCGTTGCGGCCTCCGGGGGCCTTATGCACCCCCGGTTACGGTTTCACCGTTCTTAATAAGGTTTAAGGCTTACAAGAGGAGGTGAGGAAAGGTTTGCGAATCGGTAAGGATTCCAGGGATAGAATAATAATTATTTTTATCATTATATTATTGATGGTGGTCGCGGCCGGGCCCCGCGCGAGAAACTGTTTCTTTATGTGACGGTATTTTTATCCGGTTGCCTTCTTCTATTGCGTCGGTTTTTGGGGGTCTGTTCGCTTTTTTCGCTTTTCATCGAAATGGCTATTTCAAAATTGAGAGCCGGCCCGACGCTCGCCTGACCTTGCCCAGGTGGAACAGAAAAATCGGGGCTGTCACCTTCCCTCGTACGAAAATCCAAAAAATTTCAAACGACGGCTAATTGGATGGTTTATTTTCTTTTTTCTTTTTTTTTTTGCAAATTATAACCAGTTGCTCGAATTGTAAATGGAATCTAGAAAATTCAGAGAGTCGATGATCAAGCAGGATGGATCCAAATGGCTGTGTATTTAGTGTCCTTGAGTTCCGAATGATTGAACATTTGCAGAAAATTTAGAATATCTTGATCATATGACTTCTATGGTCGGTTAATTTAGAAACGAAAACCGGTGTCAAATTTTTCAAGTGAAATTATTCTAGAGATTTCATCGTTTCAATTGATTTTCTTGGTATTCCCTAACGAGGTTTGATTACTGGACTTTAAAAGTGAGGCTGTCTTTTGTGTGCAGTAAGTGTGGGTTACGGGGGTGGGACTTTATGTATGTTTGGAGAAGTTTGTCGGAGAGGGAGTGACTGCTATAGTTGACTGGAAGAACGCAAGAACCACCCCTTATAAAAACGACCTGATTAATTAAAGGCTCTTGATCCGAGAAGAGAATCTTTCTTTTTCAAAGGAAGAAAATATTTCGGAGAAAGATCGCTTTGCAAGTCGAGTGTCGCTCTTCATCAATCTCGAAGGGTGGTCTTTACTAATTTATTTATAAATATAGCTTTCCCTAAAGTCCATTCACCCTCTGACAACAGGAAACTATCAACAGCTGGGCGATTTTAACTGCGGATATATTAATAGTACTTATACGAAGCGATGATACCGCAATATCGGCGATATTTTCCAAAAGGTTTCAGGTTTCATAACATATAACCGTTTTCAATCTTCCCACGTCAAGGGCATATTGGAATAGTGATACGTATATTCAAACTCGACTCGCTATTCTTGGAAAATAACGTCCATTGCAGTTTGAGACTTACAGTAATAATAATAATCATAATAGTAATAAAACCTTTAAGTCACTAAAGACTGCAAAACACATTATCGACTATTGAAGACGGTGAGCTAAGTAACGCGTGTAATTAGTACCGTGGAATGTACAAAGAAGGAATTCGCTAGCTAAGAAAACTTAAACTCAACAATCAGGCGGGGCCTTGACGAGAAGGTCGATCGAAAAAAGACTGAAGGAAATCGAAAAATTTTTTTTTAATCCGGTTGAGATGACCGGACCATTCTTCTTTCAATCGACGTCCCGAGGCTCGCATCAATAAACAGATGCAGAGGGTTTGGAGAGTTTCACGTGGGCTTCTTGGGTATCATTCTTTCCTTTTTTGTTCGCGCAAAAGGATTCATCTTAAACGAATTTTTAATTTGTTAAATGCTTTTGCAACATTCTTCAATTTCCGCTTCAATCCGTCGAGAACCAATTGTCTGATATGTATATTGTCTGTCAGTAAATCGCCTAAAGTTGTGAGATTGAGCATAGGGTTTTTCTCTTGTAAAAATCCGCTGATGGCTATGACTTTCTTGTATAATTATGAAGAAATCCAAATTCAATTTGGAACCCAAAACCGGTTTTCTCTGAAATGAATTTTCTACTCTGGCAGTGTGGTTTCTTTCGAGTCGACAGATTCAGCTGGAAATGTTTCTAACATATCGTTTGCACGTTTCTTGCTTTCATTTTCCATATAATTTTCTCCACTGTTGACTCTTGCCAATTCTAGACTAGTTTTAATCATTGAATCTTTTCAATTTTCTTTTTAATTTTCTTTCCAATTACACTGAGTCTTGCCAATTAATCGAAAAGGGGTTAACTGTATGACGAGTAAATGTACTCGTTTTTGCCGGGAGGTTATTCTCCGAGGATGTTCAGGTGAGACTGGGGTTATGGGGGAGTGGATTAGGGGAAGGCTCTACGGTAGCATAGAGTTCCAAACGCTCCGTGGTCTACAGACATTCAATATTAAACAGATCAATCAACTATGTCGTCGTATAATACCACTAGGATAGTTCATAATCGTAAGTTATATCAATAATATAATTATATTTATATATTTATATATTTATATATCATTAAGTGTTATTAATGCTGTATGAGTGAGTGTGTGTGTGTGTGTGTGTGTCTCATTAAAAGCTAGCATAAAAATGATGGGTAAGAAACGACCACTTTTCACAGAGTTACTTTCCCACCGGTACCACAAGGCGAATCACATGCGTCGCGACTCTCATTTACCGTTTTTACATTCTCATTTTATTTTGGATTTTGTGAAATTATCCGGTCAACGAATCGAGGAAAATGTGAGAAATTGTCGCGTCTGCCGGGAAAAAGTCGAGGCGCACTTTTTCTTAAAATCGGATATCGCACCTATCAGAACCGGTGCATAGAACCGTTTCACACAGTGGATAGTTTATTAGCCGCCATGTACCAGGTTTTCTCGTTATCGTAACCTATATCGTTAATCGTATTATCATAAGTATTAATAATCATAATAATCATTAATCATTAGGTATAATTCAATTAATCAATAATTCTTAACCTTTTATCGTTAATGTTATTGTTAGGTAGTCTATAGTTTATTAGGTTTCGAATAACACGTACGGATTGGAAGCAAACCTTATTTCTTGTGGAAAGGATGAGCTTAGATGTATCAGGGTAGTAGGGATTGAGGAGGGTTTTTGGGAAGGGATGTGGATGCTGGAGGGACGCACTCGTTGTCCCGCGCGAAAATCTGCGAAAGTCAGGAAATCGAATCAGGCGGATATTTTGTTTGTCGATGAGTTATACGCGTCTTTTTTTTCTTACAATTGCTATTGCGGATACGCGATCACCATGAAAATCTGTTTACCGTTTCTGCGGACGATTACGATTGTGATTCTGCTTGATAATTGCGAGACATCTGTTTTTTTTTTCTTTATTTTTTGTTTTTTTTTTTATTGGCTTGTATCGATGGCTTTATTTTTTGTATTCCTTTCGGATTTTTTCTCGTTGAGTCAGCTCTGCCCACGTGGGCCAGCGACCATCTCGCCGTAACATGGCTTCGATTATCTTTTCTTCATCTTTGCATTATACTGATCTCGGCTATCTGGTTCTTTTTTTTCGGAAGCCGGATTTTTCGAACCCTACGCGTTCATAATCCAAGCTATAGTAGCTGAAATATATTGTGATATTTAAATGAAACCGGCTTGTCAATGTGGAATCGACGATTTAGCTGATAATTGTTTAAAAGAAAAGATTTCTTGCCACTTGAGTTGTGAAAGCGTAAGTCGTTAAAATATATCCGGTTAGATTATTTAATATCTCCCGCGATATCGAGCGATGTCACGATTAAACAATGAGTCACAGTACAATTCATTATTTCGCAGCGTCTTATCCTTGATTCGTGCCCTTTCTAAATATTCTGTTATTAAAAAAGTGTATTTCATTTACTGAGACAGATTTGCGAAACTGTTGGATTAGATCAGGTTTTCAGGATAATTGTGCTTGGAGTAGTAGGCGGATGAACTTGTTTCTAAGGGGGTGGTTCTGCGATTACCATACGAGAGGTTGACGGTGTTTGAGGGCAAACATCCTAAGAATTGAGATCGAATATCATAAGATTGAGACGGATCCTGGATTCTTATAAGCAGATAGTTAAAGATAGTTCAAAGCGGAACATTGTTTGTATAGGAACGGCTGTTTTAACTATTGCACAATACGTATTTAATACTGAAAAATGTATAGCACCATCAACGACCCGTACGGCGTGTCCTATATGTATTTATCATGCACACTTAACGAACGTATTGTTCCTTAAACGCAAGCTTAACGAATCACGAAGGTTGCTGTCACACCTTGTTGTCATTTACATCGTTGAACGGTTGATCTTATCAGTATGATTTAGACGAGCTGGCCCAAACGCGCAGACGTTATATGGTGGGGTCACCCAAAATCTTTTGACCAGAAAGACCAAAATATTTTGGTCTGAAACGAGTCCGAAAGGTTTTCTTTTCCTAAAAAACGATTCCGATTTTCTGACTGATATTAATTGGGGCTGATGTCAATTCAGCCTTATTCGTTTGATTAGACGAGTGTCCCTGCTAGTGGGCTAGTGGGTGACCCGTCCACTCGCGTCAACATGCAGGAAATGTTTTTCTTTCTACGCGAAAAGAGTTTTCTAGAAGGGTCGGGGATGTGGAGGATGTACGGAAGCAATTGGTCCACGAGCGGATTTGCAGAGGCGCGTAAAAATTATTGCCAAAACATGAAAGAAGGGACGATAATTGATTCGATGACTTGTGCTGAGTTTTTGCGAGGTTAGAGGCACACCCCTTCTTTGATTGGCTCTCGCGAGAATCGAAATCAATGTTACCCGCTCGTGGAACGACGCTCCGCTGGAAAAGTATATACTAAGGCCGATTTTGGTAAGAATACGCTTTTGATCAACTTTTAATTTTAATGTAAGGCGCAAACGTGAAAACTTGTACTTTTTTCCTTGATGTGTCTTTTGGATTCGGGCCGAAACTGCATGTTTGTGTATGTGTCGTGTTAACGTGCATTCAATTTGTAATTATAGTTCCAAGAGATGAAATCTGTATTTTGTCGTGAACCTGGTGCCAATTAACGTAAAGATATTTTTAGAATATATCTTTTGGGTGTAAATAAAATAAAGTAAAGTCAACTCGCTTCTTTTAGCAACACCTACTAACTTTTATATCACTTTATAATTTTGTCTAAAGCCATGAAATCACAAAATTTTTCGATTCCCTGAGAAAAATGCCCAAGAGTTTTGTATCCTCCGATACACGAGAATTTCCTTAGTGACTTTACGCTAACAATAATGCCCAACCAGCGAAGATAATTGGATCAAAGGAATATAATCAGTATCAGGGTACGATTTAAAACTACATGATTTCTATCGCAGGTGATAATCACTCAAAATTAAATGCACGTGTGATTTTGTGTAAGTGTATATGACACATGTGCACGCAATGCAGCGAATGTGTTGCACGTGTTCCACAAGTCCCCGTGTACTCGTTTCATTTCACTTTTGGTGTGCCAAAAAACAGAATTTTTGCTTCCCTTACTTTACTCTGCTTTCACTTTTCATATTCTCGTCTTGTGCGCAACCGAGGATAGCGAAATGATAAGTGTTGTAAATAAATCCGAAGAAAACGCCGGAAAAACGTTTAAACAAAATGTCATCTCGAAAATGGCAGTTCGTCAAATATCGTAATGCGTTCATCAAAGTAGACAGGTTGTTTTCCCATCAATTTACTTTGTCTTTGCGCCAAAGACTGATCCCATGGTCCAATTGATTTTGAGAATCTGTATGACTATTGTAACGAAATCCGGTTTAAGGAAAATGAAAAACAGTTGATGCTGATTCGTTCCCGTGGGGCACGAAGGACGGAAGTTTTGTTACGCTGATCAACACCTTGAGGAGGTGTGGAGTGCTATTTAAGTGTAAATTAGCAGACTCCTAATAACAGAATGGACCACTGGATCTGAGCGAAAGACAAAGTGATGAGCCTAAAAAGTACTTGCTGTAACAACGATGTCCCACAATCAGTGGGACGCAGAAAAACAATTCCCACAATCGTTCAAGACTTTCCCATCGATCGTTTTGCCAACTTCGTCACTCTTATTATGGTTTCAGGTATTTTTCTGGAACATGGTCCTCTTGATTTCTCAATCAAAAAGATTTGACTGTAACTTTGGTCCTCTGATGATCGATGGTATGGATTAGAAAATATGCACTCGATTCTTTTAAGAAGAATAGGTTTCGTAAATGTTGGATTCTTTTTCTCTCTGTAAATCCGAAATATTTCTAGAGTGACAAAGACATTTGGCAAATCGGACTCGATACGTTTTACCATATTTCGAAGGGTCTGCGTTTCCTCTGAGGACCTAGACTCAGTGTGGCGATCTAGCTTACATCCTCACACATCAATTTAGTTGCTACTGCTCGTTCGTATTTATTTTTCGTTACTAAATATTGTTACTCTTATTCAACTAGGAGCTTCTATTTATAAGTACGAATAACCTACTCCACTGCTTGTTGATACGTATGTTCAATGTGTGTATATATATTTTTTTCTTCTGAAGGTCCATACATATATACCACTCTATTCTTGTGTGTGTTCATCTTTATACACGCCTAGCGTTCTTCACACGGTCCTCCGCTTCCTCAAAAACAATCAAACCAATTTTATCAATTTAGCCTTTCATTTAGTTTCGATATAATTGAATGCTAGAAGAACCTCAATGCTGAGTTAGAACCTCAACCGAAAGTCGAACATTTTCTGGATATTTTAAATGTTTTGCAACAGTTTAATGCTTTTAGCAAATTATATATGGTAAGAAATTGGAGGACCAACTGTTTGGTTGATGAATGTGATTGGCCAAGGGGATGAACGTTTTGGAACGAGGTTTTGCTGTTATCTGTATCATTTTCCATTCTCACTAGGTTTCATCTCTAGGTGACCGGTAGGGTTTATGGATAGCACTGCTTGTTTTCTTTTTTTTTTTTTTCTTTTGCTCTTCGTCCACTGCGTAATTCATGTTTTCTTAAAGACATGAGCGCTAATTGGTAATTTCGATAGCGCTACTGAGTCGGACGACGCGACGGGACCGTGGTAGCAGAATTATCTTTTTATCTCTCATTCACTCTTCAGACTCACTCATCTCTCTGCCAAAAGACGTGTTGCATATATACGAGCTGGTTTGTGTCTACTCGCCAAAAGAGCTGCCAAAGAGTATCGTGCACAAAGGAAAGGACATAATTTTAACGTAGTAATTTTCACTTTACTTATACATTTAACGGTCATTATAAATTTCATCACTTTTCTCCCTTTCCCCCCATTTTTTGACTTCTTAATTTAATCACTTACTAGTCGTCTTTACAATATATGCGGACCTCCCGGTAGGCAAGGAGGTCGGCTTTCTCTGTATAATTTTTTTTTACTCATTCAAACTCTATCTATATCTCTTTCTCTCTCTTTCTCACTTATTCTCCCTCGCTTTCTTCTTTCTCTGTCTCTTCTAGGATCGGTTTGCGCCGAACGTTTCTAGCCCGTGGTTCCGAACTCAGTCCGAAATCGCATGGTGTCGATGTCGATCTTTCGCTCGTCTTCCAAAAATCTTCTTTTGGTATGAGATCGCGAGATAATTTGGCTTCAACGACGGTCGCATCAAGGACACTTGGCTCCCTACGCTTCTGCACCATCCACATTATTCGAAAAATCGCACCCCCCACCCCGCCCCTAAAGTTTCTAAAGACCCCTGGACTCTTTGGATTCCAAGAAGATGTGCTCTTAAGACTTTTATCTGGTAAAATTGACTTTAACAATTTGACTCTTGATAAAATCATGATTATCTCAATTAGTAATTGTCGAGAGCTGGAGTATCAACAGCCTCTCGAATTGTCTCTAAAATATAGTAAAATATAGTCTCTAAAAAATAACTTTTTAAAATAATCTATAGTATAAAAACAATCAATCTTGATATGAATTCTCACTATATTTAATATTTATTAACGATTGCACAAGAGCTGGAGTATCAACAGCCTCTCGCATATTGCCTGTAAAACATTCTAAACGGGATCATGTAAATTTAGCAAAATTGACAATTTCGAGAATTTAAAATTTCGGTAAATATACACAATCCCTTCTAAACCAATTACCCTCGAGAAAACGAAAGCATTATAAAATCTCAAGTCGACTACTTTTATACTATAGACATAGTTCATCTCAATGCGATTGAACAAATTTTAATTAAAAGGTACGGGATTTTTCTATTGATTATCGTTGACATATTAAAATTTTCAAAAAAAGTGTTTGTTCGAAATACTTCCTATAAAACCCTCGAATTTCCAAAATACATAAATTACAGTCTTTGGATCTTGAAGTGTTGATCTGAGACAACTATAATTAAGATAAAAATCCCTTGTAAGGACCTTTTAATTAAAGTCCGTTCAGCAGCGCATGTGGTGGTTATCAAAAGACAGGAGTATCGACTGCCTTTTGTAAAGACCTTTCTAAACTGAAACAGGAGCTTATTTGAGATAATCAAGATTTAAAACGAAAAGTCGAAGTCTGACTAAAAGAAATATGCTGTGGTGAAGCAAAGTCGGAGTCGTCGACAACTTTGCGAACTGTGACTATGGATTGTTTGAATTTGTGAATTTTTTTTAATGCATTTTGAACGATTGATATGTAAATATCGAAGGATACAGATCCTTCGATGCAGATGCTTGTGCTAACTGTAAAACTGGAGCCACCTCTCGAATCCTTGAGCTTCCTCATTCCACGTCTGACCTCAACCGCACCATAATCCATATCAACGTATAGGCTTAACACTCTACGTGTACGAGATTATCACACAGAAAAATTTGTTCGCACGCTGTCAACAATCAGTTAGTAACGCACGCGGTACTCGCATAAAAATGTAATATTAATTTCTTTCAGTCACTCGTTCTCTCTCTTTCATTCTTTCTTTGTCATTTACTCGATTTTCCTCACACTCTCACACTGGAAGCGATATCCGGAGGACGCTTTCTTTCCCTAAGTCCTACGAAAAAAAATCTATGGCGTCCTCCTTCGATCGCATCGTTTCGCCTCGTCTGTGATACATTCTAATACACCCCTAATAATCGAGGAATTGTCTCTCAATTAAACTTACTCCGATTCTCGTTTATCACGACTTAATTTCAAAAAACTCGATAGTTAATAATAATCGTATTAATAATTAGTTTATTAGTTTAAGGTCGCCTGCCACTTTATCTTTAATTAATCTTAATATAATAATTAATAGCTTGCAAGTGTTAACGTTAGATACTATTACTTAATATTCTGTTTACGTGTTTGCCTTATTTACGCGTTTAGGTATGTACGTATGCTTATTATTCTCTCTTTTCCATTTTTTGTTACACCCCTTATTACTGCCTCTAATTTAGAGTATCCGTTTCTCTCTAATGTTTATCGTCTCCTTGCACTGATACGGCGAGTAGATCGATATAATTTTTAAACGGTGTCTCACGGACATTCTTAGCTAAACAAATTTAACTCTTTAAATAGTGTCGAGGATATTTTTTAATGGTGCTTAATCATTTCGCGCAAGTACACCATTTTTACTATCTTTTTCTTCGATTAATCATTTCCTCCCTTAATCTGCCTTTTTGTGCCATAATTCTTCCTTTCTTTTTTTTTTTTTTTTCTTTTAAATCAGTTTCGTCAATCCTGTATTCACATACTTTTCTCATTAATTTGGTCTGTCTTTCTCATTCGGACGAGATGGCAGCGCTCTCTTCATTCAAGGTACCTCCTAAATATCGAGCGATATTTAAAAATTTTTCTTTATTTTTTTTTGTTTTGCAAAAATTCGAGCTTTCGAATATTGGAAAAATGTTTGTGTATAGGTACAGAGTACGGAATCTTAAATCGTTTGTTGTAAAACGATTTTTAATCCGTGACGCAGTCTCGCGAGTTAGTCTCTCGACGGCGTCCAGGTAGCCAATTAAATTACTTCGATGAATTTAATTTTCGATTATGAAAAATTGCACGATTAATTTTTCACAAATAATTACAATTTTTCTTAATTTGGGTTATATCGATGTTAGTTAATTACAACGCGATAAGTAGTTTATGTGTAAATAAGAATAAATCATAAAGTGGAAAAATGATAAATCAAGGAAGTAGCACTCGACCGTAAAATATATTTTCATTTGGAGTCTTGTCTGTAAATTTTCTCGGCACGAACGATCGATTGAAAAAGGAAAAAAAAAATGATATTTCTTTATAGGCACTAACTGATTATATCTCGAGGTTAGGCCAATACCAAAAATACTGTTTTAGGCCAAAAACTTTCTTGTTAGCTTTAATTTTATAACTGTTTAGAGATTCAAGGCTCAGAATGATTGTTTCGATAATCTTAGGCCGAGAAATCAGTCGAGAGTGCATTGTTGGAAATGGATCAGGTTGCTTAACGATAAAATAATAATAAAACAAAGCAGTGGAAAAATTATATTCAATTATTGTTGTTTTATTTGCGTGAATAATAAATAAAAGTATCAATAAGTCGATTGATATTAATTAATTAAAAAATAGTGACTCGTGACTAGGTTAAGACTCACCGCTTGCAAAAAGTGTGTGTATAATATAATATAATATAATATGCTAAGCTAAATCATACAATAACGCTAAATCATAATCTCAACTAAAGTACAGAGTGGCGTTGGGTTAGCTAAAGTACATAAAGTACATGGGTGTGGAATATAAAGAAAAGAGAGAGGGAAAAAATACTATCCGCAAATAAGAGTGGAGGAGGAATTGCGAGTAAATTATACTAAAATAATAATTGGTTCGTTATGTTAATTTAAATTAACTAATAAAAATAATACTAAGAATAAATCAATCCGACGTGACACTGCAATAATAATAATAATAATAATAATAATAATAATAATAATAATAATTGAGTGTAGCGATAGTAGCAGATTAAATTTGATAAAATTGCGGGAACTCACTATAGTCAGTATCGAAAATAATTGTTAATACTTTTCTATCTACAACACTGGTCTCTCACAAGGAGAGCGCAACAATAAGAACACAAACGCGCTTTTAAAAAATAATTCTCCTAAGTTGTATCTACGTGCATTTATACGCAATAATTCGTGTTCGAAGAAATCGCGTCGTTATTAACTAACTGCTCAAAAAGTCTAATATATATATATATATATATATTTATTTATATATAATTATATTCTCTCATATAATCTACTCTAAATAGATACGTACCCGCGTCTAATGTAATTTTTTACCATTTCAGTTCACTTATCTCTGCCTACTACTATCAGGACGCCGCCGGTACGATTGACTCTTTCTTTAATTTATTTCTTTACACGTAATCTCGACACTACGACTAGCCTAGCATCTCAAGTAACACTAATCATAATTGTTATACATTTATAATTAATGTTTAACGTCATTAATGACACGCGAATGAACTTTTTTCTAAAGTTGTTTAAATACCTGTGAAGAAAAAAATTCATCGTTCTAAGGATATTATTCTTTTCAACTCAACACTGTATACCAAAAAATATTTTCTTGGTAAACATTGTTGACGAAATATACGCTTTAGCATTAATGAATTTTTGGTCCAATAGCATGTGTAATGTGTATGTTTAACTTTGCTGCGAATATTTAAATAATTCTTTGAAAAAATTCTCTTTCATCTCGGCGAAATCTTCCCGCGAAGTTTTAACCTTCGTGAAAAGTCCTCGTATTCCACTCTCTCGTTCAATTTCTCCACTCGCATGCACTCCCTTTTGCACGAAAGAATTTGCGTCACGTCGATCGAACTTGCTCTGTCGCCTATACAATACATTCACTTTATATACAATTCAAGAACCCGAAAGTTTCTGATAAACTTATTAAGCATCACGCAGAACCGTGTGAATACTTCTGCTAAATTTCGTCTGCTTTTTGCGTCTGCAGAGTGCCCTGGAGTTCTCGTCATCGAGATTGCTCTCCAAGGCTAAATGGTGCTCGTCACGTGATGCGAGAGTCCGTAAGAAATTCGTCTTTCAGACGTTATCCTCGTCAAGAAGTAATTTATCTGTGTTCTAATAAAAACGCCACCCACAGCACGCGACGAGTATCACAAACACGAAAGTGTACTAGCGAAGTTCCTCATTTTTTTTTATAGTCCTAAATTCAATTGCATATTCTGGCAGCGACGTGTCATGAAGCGACAAGCGGTTCATGTCAGATCGTTCCAAGGACTTTCTGGCAGGCTATTTAAAAATTTCGATTATTCTCAAAGTTTATATTTATCAAGAGTTAGGAACTCCACCAGCGCAATTTCGTGTATTCAATTTTATCAATTTCATCAATTTTATCAATTTCATGAATTTCTAATTCGATTTACAGATGTCTAAGAAAGCCCTTTCAATAAATAAACGCTTATCTGTATCTCGTATAAAAGATGCTTCGACTGAATAAGCGGTTTGTCAACTTATTGTTAAACAATAAGATTGTGCGCGAATTATCGACCTTCTCATCCGGACCACTTGTCAATCAATCTTTGAGGTGCTTGTCCATGCATTGTCATCTCGCCCAAATTAATTGACACACTATCATCGACACAAGTCGAATTTTCCTATCACTCAACGAAAATTCGACGTTTTCCGTTTCATTCGAACATCGAGCACAATTGGATTTAATCCGCTCGCCATATAAGATCCTCATGTCCGCATCGGTGACGAAGATAACGACGGTATGATGATCTCTCAGTGTTTCGCTTTCGTTTCCTCTCGCTCGGTTTCGATATGTTACTAAGGATACCTGATGCGCTTCCATCGACGGTAAACCACGAGATAAGTTCCTTCTCGGCCGTCGGTGACATTTTTTCTGATCACCAAACGGCCATTTGGCGCTCCAGTGATCAAGGGTACTTTGCAGAGCACCTTTGTTCGTCCTATTCCAGTTGCTCTAGGAAATTAGGACTCTTGAAGTATTCTGGAACCGGATCGTCTAGCCTCGAGATTACCTTGTAGATCGACTTCTTCCAGGACTGTTCCGAGTCCTTGCCACCTTGAATCGCCTTGAAAAATTCTTTCAAGGTCTGTTCCACTACGTACCTAAAATTACCAGGTACCTGCAAGAAAATGTCGATATTGTTAGAATGTTAGCTCTAGATTTTAGCCATTACATTTATCGAAAAGCAGCGTGACAAAAAATAGCTTCTATTCTTTAAACGTTTACATCTGAAGACATGCATTCTACTTTAGCTAGGTCTAAGTATTGCGACTTGAAAAATATTTCTTCAGGAGCAAAATAAATAAAAGGAAACGAAAAAATATAGCGTGTGCGTGTTCTGTTCAATTGCGCACCTGGGGACCCCATACCTCAATGTGGTTGTTGCGGTTGTAGTGAAGATTGAGAACTCGGTAGATTTCGGAATCACCTCCGACCCGAAGGTCATCGGCGTTTTTGACACCTTCCGATACTGCCTGCCTCGCGTATTTTTCCATCTGGATGTAGTAGAACTCTCTGAAAACAGAAAAAAAAGAACGGATTACATTAGATTACAGAGATTAGATTGACGTTGTCTTTGTCGTTAACTCGAGAGGTGGGATAATTATAAAATCGCCTCAGTGCGCTTCATGGTTCTGTATGTCTTTGCATAATCTACTAGGGGTTGAGTTAGTAATGCGGTAAAGATAGACTCGCAAGATATACGCCGCCACTAATTAATTAAAGATCGATATACTAAAGAGCGTAGGGATGACGCAAGTGAGGAGCGAAAAAAGGCGTAGCGCGAGAGAAAAAAATTCGCTCTTCTCGTATTAGACTCTAAAGGTGAGTTCATTCGGAAAGAAAAAGCGTACGCGACGTCGCCCACATTTCAAAGGGTTGGGACGAACGCCTCTACGTTATGGTGTAACGAGGTATCGTCTAAGAAGACTTACTGTATGTAGAAACGCATACGGCTGCACGAACAGCGAATATGCCGACCAACACAGCGAAAAATCTCCCAGTGCACAAGTTTAGCATTTGCGTTCATTAATTAACGCCGTCGAATAAATCTAAGTTACTAATTGGCGGGTAATTAGTATAGTCAGGATGACCTGACAACTTCTGACGTAAAGAAACAGAAAAGAATGGAAAAAAAAAGAAAAAATAAGAAGCAAAGACAACCAAGTTAGATATTAGAGGTGGATATTTTTGTGCAGTAATTAAAAAGTATCAATTTAACGGATGATGAGAAGAAGAATGAAAATCACGAGAGTCTCCTGGGGGTGAAAAGGAGATGGAAAAGAGGGTTGATTTCGTGTTTTACGTGTCGTGGATAAATAAGTCGTGCGACACAGATGCGCTGATAACTTGACGAGAGTTGCGGCTAGAGGAAATGAACGGGGCAAGACTTGAGTGCATTTTTCTCTCGGAATTCTCCACAGTATCTCCCACAGCGGAGTATTACTCTTAAAGTACATGCATACGCGCACAACCAGCCCCACGGGAAAGTCGTAGTGGCAGCCAGGTTGATCTTGCAATTCGAATCCCGCGGGATGCAAAGAAGCAGATGCACGCTTCAGTGGAAAGCTAGCATCCGCTAACTTGTGTTTCTCGATCCTTGTGAGCCGACGACCCTAAATGCCGCAACGAAGGAGTCTTTTCGTCTCCTTTCCACTCGGCGCTAATGCGGAGCAATTTTTAAGATTGCTTCCACCTCAACGATCTTGTAATGATCTGCTACTTTGTCACAACCGACTGTGAAAACAAATCCAAGAGTCGATTTCTCCGGATTAAAAAATTACACAAGAATCGAACAATGGAATCTGTCAGTAGTAAAAAGTGTTGTTTGATAAAATTATAATTTCACAAGGAACTAATCTCTTTAAGTTCTTAGGAAGCTCTTAAAATCTCTCAAAATCCTTGGAAATATTCTAAAATCTTTTACATAAACTATGATGTATTATTATCAATTGATCAATTTCTAAATTTTTTTTCTCTAACATTTCCCTGACTTACCCGACATGTGACACAGCCTCTTATGTGAGGAATGAATAGGATGCTCTGAAATGATTGAGGTTCTGTAACTAAAGACAGCTTGTGGACCACTTATTAGTCCTCATGGAATATTAGCTGCTGAGAAGGTGGATGTGGTGGGTAGAAGCAGGGAAGAAGTGCCAGGAAGATGAGGAGAGTGGTTCGACGTTCGACGCTCCTCACTCCGTTGATCTCTCGGCCCCTTCGACAAGATCCTTCACCTAACCATCAGACAGTCATTGCAGTGAGCCCGTGCTCTCAACGACCTGTCACCTGCTTCCATAATCCTTATTCACCCACCCATCGAACGCATTGAGGTTCGTCGAATTGCCAAGTATATAGGCGGAATGTGGTACGCAGATGCCAGATGAATGCCAACACATAGGATCTGCATCTCCACATACACTATATTAGCGAAGTGCCTAATTAAAACAGACACCCCGACACAGAAAGAAGCACGAGATGGATTACGGACGCATAATGGGTTGTAAGAGTGCAAGTGAGACTGCACTAGATCCGTAGTCATTTGAGTACGACAAAAAGCTGAGTGCTAGAATTGCCACTCTTCGGTTGCACCAAGTGCGAGAAGAGCAGCAGCCGAGAGAGATGTAGATATCGAGGAGGAGGTTCGAGCAACGAAGAAAGAGAGGGTGAGTTGGAAGTCATTCATTATGGTATTGTATAATTAGAATAATAATAAGCTCTTCAGAGCCTCGGGTCTTCTTGCGCACCGTTGAAGCGGGGCGTCGCCAAGAGAGGGAGGAATTGATAGAGCGAGAGATTCAGCACGAGGGTGCTGATTATTAGCATCTAATTACGAGACGCTTCGTTGCCGATAAGAGGAACAAGAATGCTCAAATCCAAATGCCACCAAGCTTCTTCCTCAGAGAGACAATGCGAAGCTCGACTATTGAACCCACTCGACCACGTTCTTTGGATTCTTTCAATTCCAGGAGAAAGAATAAAAGTGTTCAGAATGCAGCGTGAAATCAACAATAGACTTTTTTCAAGACGAAGCTTGCGGTTATTTATCCAATTTGGATCCGGTGTCCTCAATATAATTAGGATATTCTTATAATATAGTCTCAGAATTTTTGCACCTTTTGTCACTTGATTTTGATCAATTTCTGGGGGGAAGCTTGAAAATACGTTACCGTTAGACTCTTAGAGGACACAATAGAAAGTGCGGCTAAAAGTCGTTTGTACCACGCGCCTCCCCTAAAGCTTCCAAGTGACTCGTTGAGACGTCGCGCTTCTCGTCTTACACTCTTCTCGTTTTCCATTCAAGAAACTCCGATTCTCCTCCTTAAGCCAACCAGTCCCTTTTAACGGTTATGCTTAGGTGGCCGACCTTCGACAATAGCTTGGCGTTTCCTTGCCTGATACTTCTGACCCTGAAATCTCACCCCTCAATCGCTGGCTTTCTTGTCGAAACTTTCCCACAGTGTCGTGAAGGGTTCGAGGGTCTGGCCCAGACCCCTGAAGGAATCTTGGCGGAGAGGATTCGCAAGATTTAACATTTTTCTTTCAGCGACGAGGGATCAAACTGTCCCAGATTATAAAGCAATCCGGAAGGAAAACGATTTTTTCTTAAATGTCACAGTCAATCAAACTGCACAAGGAATGTGAAATGCAATTCAGAGGAAATTAAATATTAATGTACAGAACAGAGAAAGATAATTTGACTTTTCCATTATGTGAAAAATTGTCGTGCGAAGAAAATTAGGGAATTTGCGGTGCTAAGAAGTACGTTATTCTTACACTTGGAAGTAAAAATGTGTGCATAGGTGTGAATGACTGGATATTTGAGGTCGGATGGAACATGTTGCAAATGTTTGCCCGGCAGAGCGTAAACGTCCATTCAGAGGGCGCGTTCAAAAAGGTGTCGCGCGGGGTCTTGATGTTGCACCCTTCTTAATTAGTAATTAACACTTTAACGCCATCTACTCAGACTCGCAGCGGCAGGCAGGCATCCAAGCATGCAAGCCAGAAACCGCATCGCAATGATTCTAAGAGAGTATACGCGCACGCGCCGGAAAATCACGTAATTAAAATACAAGTTAACAAGTGATTACTTCGTTCTATTCCATGGCGTTAGCGAAGCAATTATCATGTTCTGGTGTATTTTTATGCCTAAGGGTTGTCGTGACTGTTAAAGGTAGATGAGGAGAAGCAAGGGTAAAAGGAGAACCAGAAACTCACGAAAGAGATGCAGAAACAACCCCCTTTACGAGTTTCTGTTTGACGCCTTTAGTTATATAGAGTAAAGTATTCAAAAGAAAGGCCAGAAAGACAACAAGGTAAATCCCAGAAATTCAACCATCACTGGAAGTTTGGGAAGCTGCTGGGAGTCTCATTAATATCAATTTTTTTTCTTAAATCTTCAAGTTGTAATACGTGGGGTGGAGAATGGATTGGATGTAATTTAATAGGGAGTAATCAAAGCTCTTTCGAGAGCGATTGTAGAATGATGCGCTCTTGGACCCTTCTCTTAGCTGTCTCGTCACCACCCTGCTGCTAAGCCACTTTTTTCCACGGCCAAGTTTCTAAGCCTCGGACAATCGAGCGCGATCGTATGGCAGATGTGCCTTCGACAATCAGTAGTAGCTGTGTTTCTGGGCCCGGGGTCGCCCTTTATAAAACAGGGAGCTCGAAGAACAGGGGGCCAGGGCTAGACGCTCGTGTGAGAAGGGAGGAGACGTAACAGAGCGACTGGAGAGAAAAAGAGAGAGTGAGAAAGCCATAGAGCAAAAGGGGAGTCCGCGTGCCGCACGCGCCGATCTTACAATGAGCACTTCGTGTGCCCCGTGCGTTTCATCCCCCTCTGCATCTGGCTGCCTTAAACCTCTTTTCTCTCTCATTCTCCATATATCTCATACTAGTTCGCCAAACTCCTTTTTTTTTCTCAACCGGTTTTGCCAACGTGGCTGATATTCCAATCTGCTCGATTCAACTATTATCCACTACAAACAATTACAAAGAAAAAGACTGTCTTTGAGTAGATATTTGTGGAATGTTTAGAGGAAGACGAATAAGAAAAAAGTCTTTCCACCTGTTACCTGATCGAGATGCAGCAGAAGAGATAAAGAAGGAAGGGTAAAGTAGACGAGAAAGAAAATGATGTATGCTAATAAAGGTTCACTTTCAAGCGAGGAGTAGGCTTCTAGTTCCTAGAGCTCAAGGAGAGAGGGTAGTTTTCTCTTTCTCTCTTGAGGGGCGGGGGCAGCTGCTTTGAGCGGTTTCACTCTTCAATAGCCGCGGACCACCCCACCCTTCAGTAACGGCTTTGCCCCCTTCTCACCCTGCTTCTCTCATGATGTCAGCAACGTATCGGACGCGATTCGCATTCTCACTGCACTTCGGCTTCTGCCAAGCATTTTTTTATTCAATCGATCGATTTACTCCACTACCCACGCTATTGTATGCATCATGGTGCAGAGCGTCCTGCATCTTTATATTCAATCTTACGCTAGACATATTCTCCAGCAGGTACATACCTGTCTTCTATTGTTATTCTTTCCCCTCTCTTCTTTTCCTTCTATTTTTTCCCCTTCCTTTTTTCCCCCGCTTCTTCAGAGACACGTGTCTTTGATAAAAATTCAAATTGGCACTGTTGCCAATTCAGGGTGGCCACATGATTCAATTTTTGTTTCCCTGACATTTCGCTCAAATATTTTGAAACTCTATAAAATCTTTTAAAAATCTCCTAAATTTCTACAGAATTTTCCTCGATAAAATTTATAAAATTACTAGAAACCTCTTGAAAGTCTTAAAAATGTTACAACCTTCGAAATCTTTGAAAATTCCTTAAAAATCTCTAAAACCAAGTTTCCCGCGCTTATTTAAAATGTTGATTGCGTGCAGAAATTGGCGGTTGTCGTATTTGACCTTAAATTTGCACATCTGTTCCCGAAGCTCCTTGAATGCTCGCGAAATGACAATGAGGCAGTTAAGTCCTCGCCGCATTGACTGAGTACACACAGTGGGCTCACAGCAGAGTAAAGACAGAAAGGCTGAGGAGTAGGACAATTCTCGTACGTATTACGTACACAAGTAGTGCACTCCTGTGAACGTGCGCCCATATCCTCGGAGGGACACCGAGACAAACGCGTACAAGTACGCAAGAGCGTAGGAGAAGGGTTGTCTAGGTTAGGGACTTGGAAAACATCCTTTGTCGAATACCCTACCGGGACCGCTCAGCCGCCCAGCAACTCGCTCAACTCGCTGAGAAAAAATCAATAATTCTTTGTTGTCAAGTTTGCCTCCTGTCATGCCAAGCTAAACCACATTACGCCGAGCCGATCCGTCCGAGTGCGCGCGAGAGAACAACAGAAAGAAATAAACAAAAGACAAAATACAACTTGGATTCAGAGGATACCTACTTGTTCCAAGACGTTTGCCTCCAATCATCTCAGAATTCAAAATTCAAAATCTACTCTCCTGATCAGGTTTCTCTGTTTTCTCTTGCTATTCTCTTCTTTTCTCTTGTTTTTTCTTGTTATTTCTCAGCTTACCATGTAGAAAAATACACGCGTGGTCTATATATAAGTCGAGGAGAGAAATAGGGAGAAAAAGGCGTTAGTGAAGTAGGAAATAAATTAGCGCACTCGCATGACAAGCACCTATGAGAAAATAGACGGGCGGCTTTTCTAGTTTGTAGGAAGATAGATAGCAGGCAAAATTGGGGGTGACGAAGGGGTAACGAGAAAGGGAGTCCCTCTCGATCTCAATAGCACCCCATCTTTATGCTCCTCCCCACGCTTTTACCGTTCGAAAATGGTAAAAACTATCGTGAGATCATCGTATGATCGGATCTATCGGCGACCGTTACGAAAAGCGAGATGAAGTTTAGGATGGAGGTGGAGAGAGAATGGTTTAGGGGCCAAACTGATGCCAGTGGGGCAGTAGGTTAGGTAAGGGTGCTATCAACCCTCGTAGGGATGAATCTACTAGCCTGTTCGTTGGGTAATAGTAAATAGGATTTCAAAGCAACTGTCGACCACCAAGAGCCGGCAGTTGTAAATATTCTCGAGGATTAAGCCTTGCTCGTTAAACGCTTTCCCTGCAAGATTCGAGTTAGATTCTTTGGATATTTGCATGACGAGTATAATTGTAGAGTATATAATTATATAATTATGTATTAAATTTTGCCCACGGAATTTTAGGATAATTTCTGCATTTTTCCTAGCTTATAAATATAAGATCCCTCCTAAGATAGAATCGTTATATGATGCATAATAATTTTTAAGAATTCTAATTTTAAGTAAGAAAAAAGTAATGCGGTTGAGTTGCAAGGAATGGATAAAAAATAAATTAGTATCAGTCATTGTAGAACCTAGTTTGACTAAAAAATGTGGAAAGGTAGTTTTTTAAGTGAAAATAGGTAAGAAATAGGTTTTTAAAGAGTTTCAGGATATTCGGATATTTCCAAGACATTTTCATGATTCATTTATTTATATAGTTAGTTATTCTTAGTTCAAGAATGAAATCTGGTTAATAACATTCCCTAGTACGAAGGCACCGATCCGAGTGGAACCAAGCAAGATTTTTTTAACTCAGTTGATCAAATGAGAACCGTTAAACCATTTCATGTGTCCAACTGGACAATATAATTCCCCATATTATAAAATATAATGTTACCTCTAATAGACTTATAATATTACTTTCGAGGGGAATTTGCGCGATTCAAAACCATTGATTCAACAAATTGTTTTTTTTTTAATTAGAAAATAATTCAATAAATTTCAAGAGATTTAACAAAAGTTGCAAGTATCAAATATATTTAGATTAATTATTCGGAAAAGTTTTTTTGACCCGGAAATTCACTTCCCAGATTTTCTTAACTTCCCTCGGAGTAGACACTAGTCATCCTGTACAGAGTATAGTTAAAAGTCGTGGTGAAACTGTTAAAAAATAAATCATAATTTGACGTACTTTGCGAGAACAGCTTGAGCACGTCGATGATGTCGTGAGGTTAATCTCCTCACGACAATGAATTTCGACGGCCTACTTGTCGCCCGTATAATAGTTTGTAAGATAGTCGTATAGTTACTTGCTGCGCCACCCGCATGAGCGGTTTTGCTTTCAGTACACTTAGGAGGTAACTTGACATATGGGCGATTTACATACGACGTTGTATAACTGTACTTAATGACCTATCGTCCCTGCCTCCATGAATCGAAAGCCGTTCGTTCCCCAATATTGCGCTTCTAAGAACGCGTTCTGTATTCTGAAGAGCAATGACGAAGCACTCGACAAAATAGGCTTCTTTGTCGAGCTTTCAAACTGCTGATATTCTTCTTGCAATCTGCTGAATGACAGCATTACGTTTTCAGAAAACTAGTCCGGATTCGAAAGATTTATGCCAAGAAAAGAGTCTTTTCTTGGAGAGACGCCAAATTAAAAGTAGTTTCGTGTCAGTTCCTTTGTCGAAAGGATTTGCCAAATATGGCAATTGAAAATAGCTTCTAGGAAGATGACAGATTAATGAAAGAGAGAAAAGGAAGTATATTATGTTCTGCCTGAACCAAGTCGTTTGATCTGGCCTCATCGCTATGGTGTAAAGGACATATGCAATTTACCTGATATCGTTTTAGTGACAAAAATATCGAATGACATGGAGACTAGACCCGCCGACACCAGTCTTTCTCGTTTATTGAATTCATTCGCCTTTCTCGTGAATTTTGCCTGCGTCAGGAGTATTATTTATACACCCTGATTGATTTTTTTTTGTCGATACCGCAATGTGTCTCATGGATTTACATTCTTTTGCAAACATTACAAATTCAGCAAGAAAACACATAATATAGTGAGAACATGATTTTTAAATACAAAATCCAAAAGAATAAAATAGCTCTGTGATGATTCTGTTCTGGTGTTAATGAAAGTATTCTTTAGAGAAATGTAGGAAAAGAGTTTAATGCGATAATCGAAGGAGGATTATTTACTAGCAGAGTGCGAGTGCAGATTTTGCATTCTGAATTTTGCGAGGTCTGCAGCGAAGCGTCAGTGAAAGAGACCCGGATGAGATCGGAAAAGAGAGGAGGAAACAGGGGGTGAACGGCCAACAAGTAGGATGAGGTAGTAGAGGGTGCAGGGGCTTGACGAGAGAGGGTTTTCAAACGAAATCAATTCAGAGTCGCTGTCCAGCCGAACGTTACCCCCGCGAGAGAATCGGATAAATGTTGGCCGAAATGCAGCAATTTCACGCCGATTTCTGCATTTCCATTTGGACACTTGAAGTCTCGCGAGAGAACTAACGTGACGCTCTGCGAATTTCCAACCAACTTTACCGAACCTAAACACATTATATTTTTTCCCTCGAGAATATTTTTCCAAGTTTTGTTTGTTTTACACATGTCATGAATTCCGACAACTTCACTCATAATATGATATACAAGAAACTTTTCGAATTCAGACAATTACAATACGCAGTAAATTTTTTGATAAACGGTTTTTCGCGTTTTCCACCGCTCGTTGCAAACTAAATCCTTCATAGAGCAGGAGAGAGGGGCACGTGAAAGGGGTGGTGGGCTTGCATCCCTGTTACCCCTTTCTACGTTCTTCCACCGCGGCGAATACAAAGCCGATTAGGGCGGGACACTGGAACATTATCATTTCAACATTTTTCGCAAAGCCGATTGACTGCTTGCACCATTCTCGACGAAAATTTTCCATGTTATACTGAATTCTGGATTTAAAAAAATAATATTATAAAATCTTTGCTTGTTTTATTTGCTTGCTATATATATATATATATATATATATATAATATATGTACTCTTGTCAAGAATGATAATTTGAAAATTGTAGAAAATGAAGGGAGCTTTTGAGGATATATTTCGAGTTGAGTGTACGTTGCAAGTAGAAGCTCATAGCGCGGGATTAGCCTTGCACTGGCGATGCTTACATCCCCAGTAAAGTCCCTCAATCCTGTGCAGCAATACCTCTTTCCCCTGAATGCTGATTTTCCTTCTTTTACTCCACCCGGAATCCTCCCTCGAAACCGCATCCCTAACGTCCTACGCTGTTCCTCCCGCGATAGCCCTGCGGCCACCGCATTGTCTGCCGCCCAGCCAATACCCGTTGTGTGTCTCGTACTTGTGTTCATTATCAAAAAATTGGAAAAGGAACAGTATACGAGATGTTGCCGCGACAGCAGGAACCCCTCTTAGTAGCTGCATCAGCCTTCCGGGATTGGCTGTCCAGCTTCTGCTTTCTCTTCATCCCCTGATGTCTCTCCTTCAGTTGCATGAACTTTGATTTCGCGAATAAAACATCCACTCCCTATTTTCTAACCTTTCTATATTTTATATGTATATATATATATATATATTTATTTATTTATTTATTTATACATATATTTATTTATATATATTTTATAATTTTGAGTTGAAACCCCTTGAAAACCTGAATTGTTCATCTGAACTTGTTCGAAAATGACTTTAATTGATTTGGTTATCTTGAAATCTGAATAAATTGTTATTAATTGATTATTATTTAAGTGAAAAATGAATTAGTTATCTTTTTTTGAAAATTAATTATTTTTTTTCGAATTTAATAATTCTAAATTTATCTTTTGTCTAATTAACCAGCTCATTATCGTTTATCTTCAATTTCCTTTGTCGTTTGCTTTAGGTTACCGCTTATTTAAATTATCGCTTATCGCTTTTAGCTAAAGTTTTATTTGACCTTAAACGTTTAATTAACGAGCAATGATATTCTCTTTTAGAAAGTAGATTCCTTATGTTTCTTCCATCAGCTAAATTTGTTTTTCTTTATAGTTGTCCCAAGAAAAGACTGACGCTAAAAAATTCCGATTATCTATTTCTTTTCGTCAATTAAATTATTTATTGGCCTAGATACCTCGTCAATTAGTGTTCTTTGTAAGCTACTTTTAAGAGGCCGTCAATTTATATCATAAAAAAGATTTAAAAAATTTATATTAAAAAGTAGTATTACACTCTAAAGAATGCGTTTCATTTCCACGAGAATTCTCTGGTTTTAAAATAATTACACAAACAAGTCTAGTCTTAACGAGTCGCTCGCAGAAGGATGCAAAGGAGACTGCTGCCTTGAAAGAATTAAATTTCCTTTTTGAGAATTAAGAAGTATACTAGTGAGTTAAGAATAACGTTGACTGAGAGTTCATTGAAGCTTGTCTTTGCGGCGCGATACTTTCTACGAGAGAAGGAAGAATGCAACCAAGACAAGCCGAGGTTGCTGTGGAGTTTGCAAGCAGTGAAAGAAAAAGGTAGGAAAGTAGAAGGCAAAGCCGGGTAGCGGACGAGGGTTTGAGTGAGAGGAAAGAAGGAAAGAGGTGGGTCGCGGGGGTGGAAGGGTTCGCTAGGCAGCCGAGCTATACGGGCAAGAGAGAGTCAAGCGCCACTAATTAGTGCCAAGAACGTAATTAAGTAATTTTTAATTAAGTGACTGCCGTTTACGCGCAGAACCACCGCGTAGGGTTGGTTCGCTCGATGGGGCACGGTGCTTCATCCGCCTCAACTTAAAGTGGATTTTACTCCTGTCGAAAAAAATCTTCCCTCAAAAGTCAAGGCGAAAGCAGGTCAAAATCAATTCTCAACCACTTTCGCGAATGGTCCAAGAATCCGACGTACTCCGTTATGTATTTACGCGGGGACCAAAAGAAAGTGACTATGACCTTTTGCATAATTTATGTTAGTAGAGATAACCTACTTTGATAGCAAACTATCTGGTTACTGAACTATCTGGATATCAAACTTGGATAGATTTTATAGCGTCGCCCAAAGAGGATCTAGGCGAGTCAGTGCTCAAAGAGTTGCAACTCCATTGTGCCGTGCAGTGAGTTTTTAATTAAGAAGATTCTCGAGATCTGAGGTTGTACGTACAAGACGGTTGTATGCGGTTTTCTGTATGCGCACGTATTTATATCTCGTGGTCGTGTAGACACCTACACCGAGTACAAATGCGAAGGACTTTCCTTTGTAAACATCGAGGGCCCTCGCTTTCTTTACCTCTCATTTTCCTTCGAGGAGTAGAGAAGGAAAAAAAGGAGAGAGAAGAGGCCTGAGAGAAGACGTACAAATAGAAAAAGAGATCAGGCATCAAGACCGCGGCCGAAAAGTCAAAGACCAAAGTTTTCTTCTTTTCATCAGAGGGTTCCAAATACGGAAGCGCGATACATCCTGACTACCCCTTTTCTCACCCCTACCAACCACCCCTCCACCTCTAAAAGCTTTTGTCTCAAAGGATTCGTACTTGCTCATTTCGCCAGGATCCCTTCTTTCTTTCAAGGGTCTCGGGAGAGATGGATAGAGAGTTACTACGAAAGATGAGTGAGAAAGATAGATATTGGTACTCTTGTCTCAGACGTGCAAGAGACACAGGACCCCTCTTAGGCTTGTTTCTTTTTTTTTTTGTTTTGTTTGAAAAAGTGCGTCTTCGTTCCATGAATGTATCGTCAACGATCTCTTTCGAAATCCCCCTGGAACGAGGGAATCCTTCTTTATGCGCGTTCTTGCGTAATCAAGAACGAGATTTTGGGAAAATAAAAAAAAAAGATTTAAAATGAGGGAGATGAGAAACTGGAGAGTTTGAGATACTTGGAGAGTAACTAGGAGAGAGAAAGTAATAAAGGAGAGAGCATAATAATTACAAGACTCCCACTTACGTCCTTCCGGCAGTGCGCCCGGAAGCTCACATGCTCTTCAGTAAGTATGAAGAGAATGGCTCGCGTAAGCGAGCTATCGTCTCATTGTGTGCGCAAATATCTGCATTTGCATCTGCATATGCATATACAATTCTATGTGCGTATAGTTGAGCCAACATACTCAGGTATTTCAGCCCAAGCCTACCTCAAGGCTCGAATTTTCTCCACCCCCTCGAGTAGGCTTATCCCTCGCAATAAGAGAAAACTCGAGCTTGCCCAGCATGTGTGCTCGAAACCATATACGGACCCACCTACCAGAGCAACCAAGCAAAATAAGAGGCAGGTACACGCGTGACTGTCGCGTCTAGCCTTTTCGCTAAATGGTCCTCTCGCCGCTTACTGCCTTCCAGCTTCCCAGCTTCCCAGCTTCCCTGCTTCCCTGCTTACATACCACTGCAATCTTGTGGGATTAAAAAACACCCGTCTAGGAGAACATACGGCCCGTGTGTGGAGATTGCCTCTCTCGTTTGTAGTCAAGATTTCGGTAAACCGCCTACGTCGCTTTTAATTGGACGCTCTCTTTCAGCCTTTTACAACGGCGCGACTTTCACGAGTACCTTCTGTTTGCTTGACAAACTCGCTGCAAGGAAAAACCGATTTCCAAGGGAGAAGAGATCTTGCCAAGATCTCTTCGACGTTTTTTTTTTTTTTTTTTTAACACAGGTGAATTTAATCTCTCCCTTCCGAGAGAAGAAAAATGAGTCTAACAATTTATCTCAGATTATATTATAGGTACATTTTCCTCGTATTCCTAGATACTTTTATCATGTTAATTGATTATGAGGAAGTTTTTACCACTACGGAATATTTCAAGGAAAGAATACCGGTATATCCATTTTCCGACAAACACGAAGGCCTGAAAGAAAAAGAAGAAGAGCGAACTAACGACCGGTCACGTGTGCGACGAGTAGATAAGAACGGAGGAGGAAATTTGTGTTTAGAAAATTACCTCGTCATTACACCTCCCTTACGAAGTGGTTTCACGCAGTAATATTCACCCACGAAACGATGAACGCGTGATAAGAAGCGCTTCGAAGGAGAAGAAACACGAGCAACGCGCCCCTTTAGTTGTCAATGGCTATATCTTTATTGACAATACAATCTTGTTTTCGAAATCAACATTTCCGGAACGTCAAGACTGCGACAAGGGAAGAACTGTTATCAGTAAAGCGCAAATAGTACATACTTTCTACTTCGGACACGAAACTAGGGAAAATTATTATATTAACCTCAGAAACAATATTTTATGCTTTTTTTTATACTTGCTGAAAGTTTTACGCTATTTTATTTTCAAAGTAATTTTGCGCATTCAATATTCAGTAGTGTATTCAATACTTTACAATCTTTTCCAAGTTTCTGTAGAAATAAAAGTCTTTGAATGAGGTTGAGTCTTTTAATATATCGGAGGTTTGATATATGAAAGCTTGATGAACGTAAATGGTGGAATTGACGCAATAAGGATTTTCATATTTAAATGGCGAAGGAGGTTTCGTGCGAAGCACAGCCTCGACCGAGTCTATGTCGTGTACGTCCGATGTCCATTATACGACATAAAATTCCTTCCATCCCGAAAGATATGATCTGGTCGTACTGTCGCGTGTCCTGTCGTGAGATCTGATAACTGGCTAACCACAGTCCACGGTTCTATCTCTTTTTCCACCCCCGTCCTCAACGACCCCAATCACCCTATGCGAACGCTTTATTCGACGAAGGTTGTCAATAATTCCAGCCATCAGATGACACACCAGATACCCTTTAAGACATCTAACATCCATATAAAATCGCCACAATAGTGACCAATAAAACTTTTTTTTAATTTTTAAACATATTCATCAGCAGCAAAGAATAAATCGTACTGGAAATCGTCATCGAAATTTACCGACATCAGTTTCAATTTATTCTTATTTGAAACTTGAAATGACCAATAAGCTGTAAAAAGCAAACTTTTGACAGGGTGGCCACAAAATTCAATTTTTCAATTTTCCTGACTTTTCTCTGACATTCAGACAAATTTACTTGACAGAAAAGTATAACGTGAACAAATTTTCAATAATAATACTATTACAAACCCAGAAAATCTCAGAGTGCCTATAAATTCTCTATAAGCCTTGGAGATCCTTGATCAAGTTTCTAAAATTTGTCAAATAAACTATCAAAGTTGTATATATGTAATAAGACAATAATAAAATAGCATTGATGTCAATGTCTATTTTCCCTGACAACTACTCGCATTTCCCTAACTTTCCTGACTTTTCTGAAAAATGGCCATCCTTCTCTAAACATCAAAAAGAAAACATGGAATCGATGTTTCTGATGTTATCGATGTCGATGTCCTATCACTATCATCAGCAAAAGTTTGGTTTCAAAATTCTATCTATAAAATATCAAAATTGAAACACTGGCAAAGATAAAATAAGATAAATACTTTGATAAATAAAGATAAGTACTATGTTTTTAAGGGTAGATTTCCCAAGTTCTCCAGCATCGCTGATTGATATATAACTTCTGAACGATTGGAAAGCTATAATAATGTAACATGATCGAGAGACATGTTTCTGCTAGGCATTTAATATCGGTAATTTGAGGAGGTGGCTGAGGAGGGGGTGGCTGGGGGATGACGAGTTCTCGTGACAAAAGTACAGCGGTGGAAAAGGGGTTGGTGTACACACGTAGGAGCGTAGAATAATGTAGCGAGGCATTTCCGCATAGGAAGCCGTGCATTAGGCTATCAGATCGAGCACGCTCGACAACGCCTGCTAGAAAACGAGGAGGAAAAACCCCGGTAAACCCTTACGTGATTAGCCGTCGAAGGAACAAGGGAAGGCGACAAGGGTTGGGGGTAACGAGCGTGCGTTAAAATGACAAGGGACGTTTGGACGAACGGTCATTACCTACAGACAAAGACAAGACAATGATTTCAAGCTTATTTTTTCCATGTTATTCAAGGGTCATTGAAATTAAAATCCAGGAAGAAGTCCGCCCTTGAGGCAATAATATAATTATCTTTAATTAATCTAATTAAACACTGATTACATAATCGAAAAGAGATAACTCTTGATTTCAAGTCTTAGGAGGCTCACATTCATTTGCATTCCAGGCGATCGATTTTCAGGAAAAGGAGAGAGGAAGAATGGTTTCTGGCCTTCAGTTTGGGGTTTACATCGTTTTCAAAGGAATGTATGCAAGGGTTTATGTTCGTGTATCCAGAGTCGAGTAATCGAGAATACGAAAAACATGCCACAGCGGAAAAGAGGAAAGATGCGTGATGATTCGACAAGGTCGGAGGGAGATGGAACTCTGCTTGAGGCCGACAACAGCAGCTTGTACTGGAATATATTCGAGTCATAATTAGCTTTGTGTTCATTGCGATGAAACTCGCTGGACATACGAAACTTTTTAATTTATCCTCTACCTCCTTTCATTTGTTCCGCGGTTGCTAGGGAATAAGTTTGGGCAGAAGTATGATGAAGTATGTGTTAAAAGGAAATGGTTGCAACTCGACAGCACTTGTATTTTTACGACTCGTTGTGTCACGATGCAATTAAGTACTCACGTAATGCGCTTAAACTTATCCTTGCAGAGTCTCGCTTGTATCTGCTGGACATGCTTTTGAGAGACTACTTTATCCACTCAAGTATCGCTTTCTTTTAAGGTATTAGTGTTTAATAATAAGGTAATAGTGTTTCCGACTAACCACTTCTTCAATACAAAAATTCAGGGTTTTATAATATTCTAAATCTAATTTAAATGACCATGGACTTGAGCTATAAAGTTTGAAGAAAAAGACGAGCGAGATATATAACAAATAAGTTGAGGTCACAGGAGGGCCTTCGTCTATTCTCTATCTTGGATCTCTACCTACTCAGCCTAATTATAATCAGACTAATGCCTGGTCAGCATGTAGGTAGCATCCTACAGCTACCTGTCGCGGTGTAGATATGTTACTTATCCGACTACTCGGGGGAGGGTAATTAAGATTCGGACACACCCATTGAGACTCTCTTGGGTTCTGACCGCCTCTCTAAAAGGGAGTGGTCGATCCCACGAAAACCTCGTTCTCGTTTGCATAAAGCTTGTAAGGACATCTTCTGTTCGCGGGAAAGAATTTCACAGAAGATCCTTACAAGTTTGATTCTCAAAGAATCTGAATTTCCGAACATGCTCCATCTCAGTAGATTTGAATCCCAATTGCCCCGATTTAGAAGAACATGTTCGTGATGCATACAGAAGGAAAATGAAATTGGTACTCACCGAAAGTTGGAAAACCACTTGACGAGCTGCGCGGTGTTATTTTTGTTGAATTTGATGTCGGGGAAGTACATCTTGAGGACAGCTGAGGACGGATACCTCACCCAGAAGAACATCAGCTTCGCCTTCCTGAGATGCATCGGCGTCAACGTCGACGAGTGCACTGTGGTTAAGGAAATATATCTAATATTTTATTAATCTTATAGTATCTTGATCAATTTATAATCCACATTCGAGTTGGAACATGAGTATTATAATTCAATCAATTGATGAGAATGATCTAAGGCCAAAGACTCAAATAATGAAGCAATAAATGATCACACAAATGGAATCGAATCATGCAAAAATCTAAAGACTGACGAGTTTCTTTCTGTCTGCGGATATCTCAAACTTAATCGTGTTTTCCTTCGTATCAAATTGGATTAGAAATCGTACAAGCTGTGAGAGTCGCGAGGGCAGGGGTCTAATGTTCTGTGGTAGACCCACGATTGGCCGCATCCTCAACGGAAGCCTTACCGACTCCTTATCTGTAATAGGATCTCTTGATGTGGTTTCATCGCATTCTTATTCGACTTGATCCGCGTATCTTCCCCCTTCGAACTCTACAACTTCTCGTTTGTTAAACTTTCCCTAATACGATTGCTCTTTTTGCACTGGAAAATGTGCCCCGGAAAACATGTGAATCACAAAACAGGTGAGCCAAAAATCAGGTGATCAAAGACTGAGTGCTTTCTGAAATAGTATGATATATTCCGCTTTCCCGTTTTGCAATAGGTAATAACAAAGGGAATTTGTTCAACCCTCGTGAAAGTAGTCGGCGTTCATTGCACGCACTAGCATCAATGAAGAACCTATTTTGATGCATATTAAGCCCAGAGCGAATCCGTCGAAACAGGCTTCTGACGTTACCGTTGCTCGTAGAACTGCCGCGCGCTCGACCTACCTCACTAGGGAAAAATGCGCCATTGATTTTACATCAAAGGCCGTCTAAAAAGGCGGCAAAGAACCTCATGTACCGATCGAACGCTCTGCCATACGATGCAGTTCCGATGCACCGTGCTCAATCGGCCTACGTTCCACCCCCATCTTTCTGCAACCCGATCTCATGGCACGTTGGGTACCCTTTCGAAATTTCCCGCCAAGGCGTTCTACGACAAGGTGATCAGGAAAAAAGTGCACATCAACTGATGCGGCAAGATCAGGTCTATTCGTGGAATCGTCTGATGAAACTCGAAAATTTTCATACATCAGAAAAAAAAAAACACAGAAATTGCTGAAAAAAATTTCCGAGAATGGGGATGAAAAAATGTTAACAGTTGTGAAAGAACCCTTGACAAGAAAGTTTCAACAATCAACACGAGTACTGAAAAGAGTCAACGGAGGGTCTTCTATCTTTCGTTTCGAGGATAAAATTGCAGGAGGGCAACCGAGTAGGCAAAGAACTTTGGACTTGCCCCTTGTTGTCGGACAAACTCTGCTCGTAGGTGCAGCCAACAATAGCCTAACTCTCCGGCAAACTAATCTAACATTCGTCCAAACTACCTTAACTTCTCCGAGCCAGTTTGCATCGCTCTTTCCGGAAAAATCCTAGCTAAAGTCTAAAGTTTCCAAGCTTTCGCGTACTCTTATCCGCGAAACATTTCTAAGCAGCGTAATCGTCTGGCTTTCCGAGAACTTTCCGCGTGCACATTTTCAATTGCATTTCTTTTCCCAAGTCCATTTTTCGCGGCGTATCAAAGATCAATCTCTAATAAAATATGATTTGGCAAGCAACTAGTTAAAATAATTCTATAGATGAAACATAGTTGAAACTTCATTAACAAGACAATTTGATGAAATAATAAAATATATAGTAATCTAACAACTACAAGATTCGATTCCTGATGGTGTCAGCTTTGAGACATTATTAATTCAGTCTTTCAATATAACTTTGAGTCTAGTTTTGTGAGTCTAATCATTGAGTCAATTCTTTTTTTCTTTTTGAGTTTAGCTTTCTTCAAGTTCTTCAAGATTTGAAATTCTTTGCAAGTAGCATTAAAAAGGATATTGTAGGCTGAACTCCGTCGAAACTGATATCACCGGAGTTGCAATCGCTACCTCGGTCGTTGCTGTCCATCCTGAGATGTCCATAGTCCGGGCTGCCGTGTTGCGCTGCCGCAAGAAGAGCAGGATGCAACATAGCTGGGGGATGAGGCAGTGGAGGTGAATCCCTGAGCTCTACGCCACTGCCCGGTGGACTTGCCGGAAGATGGTGAGGCCCTGGTGGTGGTACCTGACCCGGATGTCCCGGATGAGTGTTGAAGAACGGCGAATACGGCGAGAAGACTTGACTCTCGTGGAGGCTTGGGTTTGGTATCGCCACACTCGTTGGTAGGGACACTGGCAGCATCGGCGTGTGATAAGCTCTAGGAGGCGGGGGTGGTGGAGGACTATCGCTACCACCCTGGGACACGGAACCCTCTTGCGCTAAGATTCTCGATACTGTTCTCGGCGTAATCCTGGTATCAGTCACCTGAGAAAACAACTGTTTCAATATATATCTTTACTAAGATGATCCAATTCAAGTTCTTAAAATTATACACATATCACTAGTTCTAAAATTAATATATCATGCAACGAGATAATAAATTTACAATCAAAAGAGAAGTAGCTTGCTTAGAGTAGTTTGCTTTTTATAAGTGATAAATTTTATCAGTTTGTAAGTAAGATAATAATTAGTGTAAGTGATAGAAGAGATGTAAGAAACTCACCTTATGACGTTTCTTCTTCGGCGTCATGACAAGCGAAAGGGCTTCGTTTTGTTCGGAATCCCTGCTCTCCCTGTCGTCGTTTCTCATATTGCAATATTGTTCACGTTGTTCCCGCTGCTGTTCCCGTTGCTGTTGCTGCTGTTGTTGTTGCTGTTGCGCATGCATCGAAGCCATTGCGTATATCGAAGATGGTTTTGGGGTTTGAAACATTCCGACACTTGGCCTGACATGCGGGGGCAGTTGGTTAATTTGATTAAGGTTATTTTCGGTGGGGCCAGAATGTGGACCATGGGGACCACCACCCATGGGGCCGATGGGGGGAAATCCCGTAGACTGTGGAGGCGGGGGCCCACCGTTTAGGGGCCCCCGTAGCCCGTTTGGGCCTCCAGGTGTTTGAGGTGCTCCCCTGTCGACAACTTTCGTCCTTGGTGACTTCCTCTCAAGAACTTGACTCGCCAAAATTTCTTTACTTAACTGTTCACTGGCAGCTTGCACAGCTTCACTCTGTTTGCCCAGAAACCTTCTGTGAGGTGCGTACCTCGCAAATATGCTATCAATGAGAGTTGACAGGGAAGAGGTGATTTCGGTTTTTAGGGTGTCGGCAAACCCTTCAAGGTCGGCGCCTGTAATGACAGGCCCCGAGGAACTCGCAGTTACTGAAGCTCCTCGAAAAACATTTAACCTTTCTTGGAAATCTTTGTAGTCTTTATGCAGTAGAGGTGTATTTGGAGCTTGCAGCTGCGGAGTCTGCGGAGTTGGTGGTGCAGTGTTGTTTTGGCTCGGTTGTTGAGACTGACTCGACAACTGAGGTGAGTTTTGCTGATGCTGTTGCTGCTGCTGCTGCTGTTGTTGTTGTTGCTGCTGTTGCTGCTGCTGCCTGGCAGCCTCCTGATGCTGTTTCATCCTTTCGAGGGCAGCGTGTTGTTGCTGTTGTTCGAGGTAAAGTTTGTGATAGACGGCTGCTGCCGCGACATGCGGATGATCGGGTGGCAAAGTCGCGAGGCCGTTATAGGGAGGTGGATGAGGTCGTGGTGGTCTTGGTGGGGGTTGAGGTTGAATTTGTGGACTAGGTGGCGCATCTCCGTTTTCACTCGTTTCCACTTCCATTTTGCTGGAAAGCTCGTTGTATTTTTGTTGCATTTCAGCCAATTGTTCATGCAGACTCCTAAGTTGAATTTTGAGGTTGTCTCGTTTTTGCCTAATCGGCTGCGGATCCTCCTCCTCCTCGCTCTCTTCCTCGTAGTCCATTAGGGAGTCGGTGACACTATGTTGGAGAACATGGTGAACCGTTTGCTGCTGAGGCTGGTAAAGTTTCCTTTTCTTGCATCCGTTAACAGTAGCTGGCTGAAGAGCCGGACTGCTTCGCATCGTGCTAACGATGTTCTCCACTCGAGCTCGTTTGATTTCTGTCGTGGGTGAATTCGTTTCTGTTTTAGGAACGATTGGGCAAGGTGAATTACTGGGACTACGCTTAAGGTTCATCGAATCCTGCATCTCCTCTTTGACAGAGACGGATGCCGATTGTGGAGCTGAGGGACTGGATGGAAGGCTTTGCTCACAATCCGAACCGTCCAAATTTGCACCGGGTTCCATACCAGCTTCGGCTAACGCCTCATCCATGGCGCGTTGAGCCGAAGCCACATCTTCCGCACTATCTTCAGCATCTCCTGGCATCACGCTCTCGCGGTCACTGTGGTTCGCATTATTCACGACATTATTGCCATCAACACTGTCTTCGCCGCCACTCTGCACTGTTCCACTGCGCGCACTGTCACTATTCTGCTGCTGATGTTGATGCTGCTGAGGACTGTGCTGCTGATGCTGTTGGGATTTAAGTAAGTCTGTTGTGGTGTTGTTATTGTTATTGTGAATACTGTTGTTATTGGTAGGTTGATCCTGCGCAGAGAGGGCATTGAGCTTGTGCGTCTGAAGTAAGTTGCGAAGCATGTGCGGCGCTAATTCCGCCGTGGTGAGTTCGTCACAGTTAACCACAGCCCCCTGTTGCAAATTAGCGGCAGACTCCATGCCGGCACCAGTCATTCCGTGGCTACCTTCAAGAGGTGATCCTCCGGCGTCGCTGGCCTGCTTGACCTGTCGGCCTAAAAGTTCGTTAAGCATTTTGGGAGGGCCGAAGCCCGTTGCCCCAAAAAAGCCGAAGGCCGCGTGGGCGGAATGCTGCTGGGCTGCCGTAGGACCCGTCGTTGTTGCACTGAGATGACCTTGACTTCTAGGCACTCCAGACTGTTGCTGGAGTTGCTGTTGTTGTTGTTGAAGGTGCTGTTGTTGCTGTTGTTGTTGATGTGATTGTTGAGTTTGTGGATGCGTTGCACCGTTACCACTGAATATCGCACCGTAAAAACCACCGCCCGGAAAAGAAGGCCGCGAGGTAAAGTTCGGTATACTCGAGTAGCTGTTACGCGGTTCGCCGGCGTCCACGCGCTGTCTGGTGCGCTTCTGCTTCTTCAAGAGTTGCTGTTGCTTACTGTCCGTGGTTGCTCCGTAGAGGGCGAAACACTCGGTCTCCTCCTCCGATGACATCATCAGCCGTCTGGTTGGTCGGCCCCCCGAAGGCCTCTGCTTCCCCTCCCCGCCAGGGCTCCTTGTCACCCCTCCCCCTCGCGCTTGAATAGCCCCTCGTGGCTCGGCGCGCTGCTTCTACTACCGTTGATGCTTCTACACGGTACTTGTACCCCTACCACCTCGGCAGCTGCTGCCTCCTCGTTCCTTCGAACAAGGTCTCCCCACTTCTCGGCCGCCCTCGAACTCCCTCTCCACGACTCCTTCTCCTTTACCTTCTCCTTCGCGGACTACTGCTACTGCTGCTGCTGCTGAGGCTGATGCTGATGCTGATGCTGATGCTGATGCTTTTCCTACTTCACCCTTTGCCCAGCAGCTTCTTCCTCTGGCGCCGCCGCCGTTTACGACGACGACTCCAGCACCCTTTCTTGGAGTCCTTCTCGACTCCTTCTCGTCCTTTCTTTTCGTTTCTTCTTTGCCCTTTTTTTTTCTTCTTCCTTGGTATCTTTGGTCTCGTCTTGCTCCACCGCCTCTTCTGTCTCTTTTTCTTCTCCTTTTCACTATTCCTTGCTCCACACCTTCCGCCGTGGAGTTGATGCCAACAGCTGATGCTGTTCCGTGTCTCGGTATCGACGAATTGTTCTCAAGTCGAAACCGCGACGATTCTTCAATGGAATTGGCTCGTGGCCGAGGCTAGTGCAGCAATCTTTACTTCTGCCGCTGCCACGACGGTATCTACTTGCACTTGTTTTACTACTCTTTGATTTGTTCTTGTTGTTGTTGTTGTATTTGTCAATGATGTTGCTACCGTTGATTATTGCGAAAAAAGCGGCTGGAGCGCTCGCTGGCGGAATCCTCGTGCTCCCGCCTGGGAGCTGCATCCTTCGAGTTCGCCAAAGGGCTAACTGCCCCTCGCTCCCTCGTCTCGATTATCCGCACTTTTATAATATCCGTCTGAAACATAAATATCATTTTCTTATTATTATTTATTCTCACAACTACACTTTTACAGCAAACATTATATTTATATTTAACATTATTATTTAAAGATATTAAAAATGAAAAAGGCACTTAAAAATTAGTGACATATATAAGCCACTCGATTCAGAGATATGTATATCTGACCCAATTGTACACATTATCTTTTATTCAATACGATAGATAATTAATTGATCACTTCTTTCAAGACACGTTAAAAATTACATTCATTTATTATTCTCCCGGCTTAAAGTAACTTTTAAATACCGAAATTATGCATATGACTCGTATGACATGCAAAGTCTGTAATTACGATAATTATATATCATTACAAACTTATTATGAAAATAAGGCTCTGTGGATATTCTTAAATATCGTAAGAAAGTCTTTTTTTTCAAGTCGGACACTAAAAAGTTTTATGTTTTTACTGAGAGAAAAAATAAGAGGGCATGGAATCAATTGTACCGATCATAGCATAATTATCTTTATGTGTATGTTATCTTTCTCTATGGGGGATAGTCATGCAAAAAGGAAACACATAATTGCTATATGCCAATAATAAATATGCTATTATATAAAATAAAATTGACTCAAGAAAAATACAAAATAATCGTGGATTTTGAAAAATTGCGTACCTACTTTCCTTCATACGAATATAAATAACAAAAGACATGACGGTGAATCGATCTAAGTTCAACCCTTATTGCAATTGAAAAGAGCTCGGTCTGGGTAAATTAGCAAAGTAGTTGAAAGAACATCGATTCCGTTTGTAAAGCTTGTCCGAGTGTACGATAATCTCAGAAGTACACGAAATAAGAAGAAATAAGAAGAAAGAAAGCAGTACTTTCGCGAAGGTATATATAGCTTTATATTCTTAACTTGAATATCGAGGGTCGGTTAAGCAAAACCTGGTGGTATTAGAAAAAGAGGATCGAGCATTTTCAAGGACTGTCTGTGTCTCTGACTATAAGAAAATTACTCCACAGAATATCTTATTTGCTAAAGTAGTTTTACTAAGTCGCCGAGACTCTTCTTTCGCTTAACTGCAGAGTTCGATAATCACCAAAAGAAATATAAAACAATTGGTACTCTCCATTTAAGTTCGACTCGGGGAAATAAGGATAATAACGCACTTAAACTCTCAGTTTTTATCCCTCTTTTTCCAGTCTTTTGTTATTTAATCTGTTTTATCAATACATTATTTTATATCGAATAATTTCTATAATTATTTCTCTGTTATGAAAATAGTCGATGAGCGGTTATCGAGTGTCCTTATAATCGATAAATTGTACATCATACATTGTCGCGCTTGGGAGAAATAGATGCGCTTGCATGTTTGAGAATATGTCGTGAGTTTAGGGTGCCTGTTGTGTGTATACTAGACAGGCGTTGATGGTATACGTGAATGTACACTATACGTCGGTTGTAGTACGCAATGCGTGTATCCGAAGCAACAGCTGAGCAGTTCAAACCACCTGCCCTCGATAGTCCAACATATACCACAGCTTACCTCTATAGTAGGCACGAGCCAAAAAGCCAATATACAAAGTCAGTCGAAGAAATATACAAAGTCGGTTGAAGAAAAACAAATTTAACTATCTTACATTTTCATTAAACGAATGACAAAGCTGCATTTTTCATTTCAAATAGTTACAATCCAGATATTTTGGAGAAAAATAGAAGACTATCAATGGCTGGCAAATGTTATCGAAGATTTGTCATAAAAAGCACGGTTATCGAAGGAAAAGTAAGAGAAAATAGAGGACGATCAGATTAAGTTTCGTATTGTCGATAAGTTATCTGGATTCCAATTATTTGAGGAGCGAGAACCGTGTGGTGCGACATATGGTGCGATCCCGAGGACTCGTAGAACGATAAGGCCGAAAACACTTTACCTGGGGAAGCTTCGAGGGGGGCCATCGCAAGCCTCCCCACGCACACCTTCCTCTGTACTTCCCTGCAAGCCTCCATGCGTGAGACAGGAAAAAAGGTGCCCTGACGGAAATGGCTTTAGGAACTCGTTCTCCGCCCCTCAACCTCGAGTCGGAAGTAACCGGAAAGTTAATTACACGCGAGAAGCGTGTTCACGGCGATGAGCACCTAGAACGCGCGTGTTCGCTTCGTATTGTCATCACCGGACGATAGACGAACACACATTTACAAACACATTGGTCCTGCGAGACAAACCAAGTTACAGCTACGTGCTCGAGCAGAACTTTCTGTGGGAGGAGGCTGCATTGTCTTCCGGTTACGGCTGACCTGGTCCAAATTTTTCAACCTTCGCTCCTTTTATTTTAACATCCGAATTTTATATTTCGATGCATGAAACTTGCTTCCGATGAATTTCAGAATTAATGATTCAAGTGTTTCCCTTATAAAGATACACATTCTATTATTTCATTAAGATATACAAATTGTTTTTGTTGAGCAATATAATTGAAGTAATCCATAAGAATATAAGAACACAAACATGAATCTTGTATGTGACTGACCCGGTTTCGATGATCGATGTAGGGGATCGCACCCGACTTAACAACAATCATTTCCTGCGCGTCATGCGATGTTTAACGCTTAGGCAGGTGATTCGATTTTGAAGGGTGATTAGAATCATTCAAGTACATGTAGATAGAACTGGACGAGTGAATGCTATCGAGATTAATAATTTTTTTAGTTTTTCTGATTCTGATACTTTAATTGTAAGATGGTCAGTCTGAAAGGGCATGAGGAAAAGTCTAGGGGGTATATATATATATATATATATATATATATATATATATATAATGCGAGAGTATCTCTGCCGAACTCCTGCAGTTAACGGACTTCCAGCCCAGGTGGCCATTGTTGGGAACTATTGGTTGTTCAAGAGAGCTGATAATGCTGAACATCCAAGTTTGGTAATTAACGAAGAGAATTAAGTGTACCCGACCTTCCATACAAGACCCTCTTAATTTTTTTCACTGTTCTTTAAAGGGTTCTTGAATTGAGATTGTTAACCAAATATTGTACAAGTCTCGAAAATTACTCTTTTCAAAAGTAAATTATAAAAAATCGTCTAATTACTGATTTAGTTAAGTTTAAAGTGCAAGCGAGCGAAAGGTACTTTTTTATACAGAGTTCGAAGTGTTATTATATGTTTTTTTTAAACATTTTATGTTGGGAAAAATAGTTCTCATGTAACACATTTTTCCCTGAAGTAGAACGCAGTTTACTCATAATTGTAAACACGGGTCTCCCAGTATTTAATTTAATCTTAATTTACAACACGAGGAGTGAAGTAACGCGTACTCAGATAATGATGCAGCACCCGTGTAAGCATTCACGAGGTAGGAATATTTCTGGCAATTTATACAAAGTATACATTAAAGGGATGATAAAATAAATGTGACAGTACTTAAGGAACATGTAAGTTGTAATTTAATTTTAATTGCCATTTTGAAATTTATTTTAAGCATGAAGCATTAATTAAATTTTTGAAATTAAATTAAAATAAATTAAAGTTTACATTTCTCATTTTTTTATATAGTTTTCAAAACGGGGATGAATTTCATGAGGTAGTAAATTTGATATGAAGGAACTTTCATAAAATTTAATTATAGGTATTTTGAATAGAAATACTCTAATCATATAAAAACGTAATTATATTAAGCATTTATCAAGAAAATAAAAAAGATTTTTACTTTTATTATTACAATTTAATACAATTATGAGGGAATTGATAAGCAGATTGAAATTATTTACTAGCTATATTTACCAGAAATTTTTTACAGTTTATTTCTGATCATGAGAGACAAAAATTTTCCTTGCTATAAATATAGAGTACTAGAGGAAGTGAGTACGAGTCTCACGACCTGACGGAGGAAGTCGAGAAGGATTGGCCTAATTTATTTATTCACCCCCTTCGACTTATTCTAGTTTGGTCTCTGGACTGTCTTCCTGTTTGGTTCGTGTAGGATTCAAAAAGAGTAGATATCACATGTGCGTACCCCATATGGTGGTCTGGTGCACCATAGAGTTTACACCGTGTGTCGACATGTGCATCGGAATTTTACCCCCTGTAGGTGTCACGTGGTTAGTGTCCAAATGAGCGGGAGTTATTCGCAGGGGGTAGCATGGGAACTCAATTGTAGGCATTGGCCCATGTCCACCATACGAAGGAACTCAGTATAACGCAGCTAGTAACCCACCGTGTTGCTTCCCCTTCATCAGAAAATTATTGTAACATTCGTTTCATTATTACCGCGTCGCTTATTCGACCCCACGCCAAGGGTATACAGTCGCACACGATCAAACGTTAACTATATGTACACACCCCCGCACTTTGTATTCACCCCTGCACCTACACACAGGGCATAAATGCCAACAGAATTATGCACACAAACGTCAGAGTGTGCGTTTAACATGTTATCGGCTAGCCGCGATGCAACAAGTTGACCGGTGTCAAATGATGTGTTATTAATTGAAGGTTAATTGCGTTAATGCGTCGATGAACCGATCCATGCCCCTTTCCACTTGTCCCCCTCCACCCACCTCGTCGCGGTTTTATTATTATCATCATTAGTATTATTTTGCATTCGAATCGTTTGCAGTTCACTGGCAAACATCCAAAAACGAGACGCTTAAAGCGAGTGTCGAACAATTTTCATAATTCACAGCTCGTTAAATTTTGTTTCGTTTTTACTTCCGTTTTGTGGTTACGCTGATCCATTAATTCTCTCCCCCACCTCATAATGTTATCCATATCGTCGACCTTTGATCGTTTGCCGAGTTTTATAAACAATAGAGGTCAGCGGCACGACTGCATTATTCTCACCATCATTACTTTCGATTTTGGTTTCAATTTCGGTAATCCGATTCGGTATTGCACCGTAATTTCACTTTTTCAGCCAATTTGCGGTGTTTCACTTTTCATGAGCTGAGTAATTTAAATATGTATATTCACTGGTTAAACGTTAATACCATACATGATTTCCTTTTAGAATACCGTGTTTTCAATTTTGCATTGCACCAGCATCATCTCAACTTACGTCTTGTGAATCTTATCTGTGTGATTATATGAATAATATCATTCATCTCTCTATAATATCAGACTAATCGATATTGCTTTCATCTGATAGTAACGGTTTTTCCAGGTGACAGTGCCTTTGTAAAATAAAACGGTCATCTGTATCTTCAGTGTTTATGGTTTCCCGAAGATTCACACTCTAAACCGATCAAGGAAGAGAAAAGAGGGCTGTTTCCAATGGTTGACGAAAGACGTTACCCTATTTGAAAAATTCCCAAGGCAACTTGCCAATCTCTTTCAAGACTTTTACCGAGATATTTATAGAATATAGACTCCTCCCGGTATATTCCCATGACTTCTCTGTGGGAAATTCTAACGTCTGATATTGAAAGCTGCAAAAAATCTTATAGCGCCCCAAGTTCTCCCTTGGAAAGGAAGTAGGAACAACGGTCTTTGCCCTCAATGGCGTAGACTCAGTCTCGTCAATTTAAATGTCAATTTCAACTTAAATTCTCTTCTTCTTCTTCTTCTTGTTCACAAATGCTTTTTTTTTAACATTATTTAACATTAAATAGTAATATTCTTCATTCCTCTAGATTGATAATTTTTGTCTCTGATCTGGTCCTTATGCTTCTCCGCTCAGTAAATCTCTGCAGATGGTGGCCTTTTAAAAGATGAAAGTCCCTGAAATTCGACACCAATGCAAGATCGAGGAGGTCCCCCTCGGTTCAGGTGGTTTCACCGGGTGATGTTTCCCGATTTAAATGACCAGGTATCCCCTTCGGTTTCTCGGTTAAGGCAACTTCTAGAGTCTTACTTCCCCCTGGCTTGACTGCACTGCATATGCAGGAGATTTCAGGCAGGAGCAAGGAAGAGGGTGAAGGTTTGGAGTGAGCAGGTAGACGAGGAAGAAGAAGAGAAATAACTAAGGAGGAGGCTTTCTTAGGTACGACTCTAAAGTCGCGCGTGCCAGCTGCCGAAGCGAGGCGTAACCGACGTTTCGATTTCTTTTAGCCATTGTCGTGCCACGCTAAGACATTTCCAACGTCTTGGGGGCCCCACACTCGACCCCCTCGTAACGTCTTACGATATTTAGACTTTTGACGCGCGACCGGTTGGCATGTGCCAAGGTGGAGTAACGGTTTTCAAGGAAGTAAATAGGAAGCCTACTTTTTATCGTAATTCAGAGGGGAAAAGATTTAAAAGGCGGGAATTTAAAGGGACGAAATTTGGAGGGATTAAATTGGAGAAATGAGAGTTTGAAAAGAAGTATCAGAAAAAGGGAGTAAGGTTGATGACTCCGAGGGGTTGTTCACTAGAATTTTAAGTTTAGATTGCGTATAGCAACACGATCTATGTACATCTACAATTCTACATCTTGTGTCGTTATGCAACACTAATAGCAGATTTGATGACCAAAATTCGTGACCGGAGCAGACGTAACCACGAATAAGGAAAAAGAAGTGACTGTATTTTAACGACAGCTTGGAGCTTCTCTTTTATTGGCCGCGGGCTACTTTTCGAGGCAGTTATGTAGATACTTCCGCGGCATATTGGCAACCGGAGCATCTAGGATTACGTCGTTATTATCCTTGCACCGGAGAGCAAGTCTTATGGCAATATTCCAGCGAGTATCTGGTTTTTGCGGGTTCTACTTTTCCCGACGTCGGATCGTCGGGCGCCCAGGATTACTTAATTATATTCAATTGCCAAAGTTCCATACGCGATATCGCACGACAATGTCTCCGGAGATGCGCCAGGAGAGCGAAAATCGTCGCTAGGTGTATAATTTAGAGACCCTATAGAGTCACATTGGAGAACCACTTAATCATCTGCAGATTGCTGGTCACAATTCATAAAGATGTGATATCTTAAATCAGCCAAAAAGGTGTTTTGATATTATGGTCCCAGAGTCAGCTTTCCAAATTCTAGAGAAGTATCTGGAAGACGATAATGTCAATGCAGCACATAAACGTAAACGCATGTAGGTACGACGTGCGGCGAGTGATGGTCTGATCGTTTGAGCCAATCATGTCGTGATTGAGTGTAATGGACTTGCGTCTTGTCCCCCATCGCAGGGGCTCTCACGCCAGCAGAGGCAACGAAAGCCGACCCTTCTCTACTTCGGCCTTGTCGGACTTGATGCTCTTGAGTTGGGCACCTACACGCCGTAAGTGACTAGGACACAGGATGAAGGCTGTGCCCGAGTGAGCGAGTGGCCGGCTGGTATGATAATGAGGAAGGTGACTTCCGACGATCCATATTCGAGAGCAAGCGAGAGAGAGAGAGAGAGAGAGGAGAGATACAGGAGCACCGGAGGGTCCCGCTTACCCAAGGAACGGACACTCCAATCGCAACACCCTCTGATTCTCTGCTTCGACGTAAGCATCTACCTCCCTCCTTCCTTCCGCGGCTTGTTGCAAATTGACATGAGAGACACCAGAGTGCGAGTATCGACGTCAGCATGTTACTTATGCCGTACTCCAGGAACGGAACACGGTCCTGGAGTTGAGAGAGATTCTACTTAGTCGACCCCGGCCAATCATTGGTCGGTCACCTTGCCAATTCACAATCTTTCCTACACCACATTTTCTGGCATCAGTCACCAAGAGCTGACACTTTTTTCTAATGTATAATGACCTTTTGCTTGAAAGATTCATCAGAGATCTCCGGGTCGTAATTTCCCTGGTGTCCTCGCAATTTAGCTAACAAGCTGAATTCGCTGAGAAGTGACTGGAAAGACAGAGAAATAGTGGGGAACGAGGGAGACGCAAAGTACGTGAGACTGAAATGATGACAATTTGCATGAGAAGCAAAAGAGTCACCCGGCTTTCCTGTCTCTTTCGCACTTTCGCGGGTCAAATGTGACGTGTTGCGGGCCGGTTCCCAAGTGTCGGATGCGTCCTGACGCGCTTAATCCAATTGAGTCAATTTGGGTTAACTTGAAGTCGCCTAAACGGCTTGTTTAGACTGCTTGTGATGCATGTCTATCATTTTATCCGGTCCTCTTCCTTCCTTTAATAAACTACTTTCATCATATACAACTTTCTTATTCAAAGACGAACAACAAAATCCCATTAAAATCGGTCAAACGTCAGTTTAAATCAAATAGAAGCGAGGTCAGAAATAACGAAACACTTATTCAGTTCAAGTTTCAGTCTACGAAGGTTACCTACAATTCTAATCGTGTCGACTTACTTTAATGCGTGCGTGCTGAAGTGCCATATGACTTTCAGTGCAATCAACTTCAGATGATCAATTCAAATGTATTATACCAATTACATTTCAAGAAACACGAATTATATCTTTAATAATAATATCTTTATCCCCGTTTTCCTATATACTCGTCTTATTTTAATCTCAGGTCTTAGGAAACAATTCAATTGGCCTAATCGGATGATTGCTTGAAATCTAGGCTCCTTGACACTTATAGCTGATGTTATATACATACATTTGTTGATCCGGATTAAGCTAGTAATGCGAATGTCGTAGACATATATTTAGAACAGACGGACTGACTTTCATTGCAGGAGCGTGCTGCCGGCTCTTTTACGGAAGAATCGATTCGATGACTGTTGGGGGTAAACCGAGTCTAGCAAACCACCACCTCGTGGATAATGTAGTCATTGGGTTCTATGCTGCTCTAGTGCGGAGCAAGCGAGTATTTGCCCAGTGTACACACTAGACTTGCCTCCCCAGCTGACGTTGATTGAAGGAATAAGGGAAACGGTGAGCTCCCTCAAGTACTCCATCCTTCTCCAATCTCCACAACCCCTACACATGCCTCTTTCCTCTCCACCCTTCTCGACCTTCTTCATTTAGCCACCCCCATTCTCATCAGGAAGGTAGCATCATCCCTATGCATATTATGCATCCTGCACCTTGCACACACTCGTAACATCGAAAATTTCTCTTCTTAGGTGCCTTGATGATGACAAATCTCCATCAGTTACATCATCTGTGTTATTAACACTTCTGACACTAAAAAAAGAGTTTCCTAGCGATTCGCGCAAGAGGTGGGCAGAGTCAGGGGCTTGGTGCTTTGCTTAAAAAGTGGATAGTTAAGTATCCGAGTTCCTGAAGCGCTGACAATGCTGCGGAAGGCGATACACTCGGACGATCGCGTGAGAAGCTGAAGTATTGACCTCGATTTGGGGTGGACAAGTCAGACAAGTTGGGACGAAATTTTTCCAACTTCATGCGTGGTCAGTGGACCCCGTCTCCTCAGAGAGACGCCTATTCGTGTTGTGATTACTGTCCGGTCACAGTGCGATTTACATTGCTTCCGAATTGGTAAATAAGGGACGCTAACTCGGAACTACGCGTCACGCATGCCTCTTTCCGAGCAGAGCTGATCTCCTATTCTTCGGAGTCGCCATTACATACTACGATTGTTGACGATTATGGGATGATTGTCGCTTGTCGTTGAAAGTACAGGAAATACCTCGATACATACTCGAATTAAAAGTGCTGGTAGCGACAAGCTCAACTTGTAGTACAATACCGGCTTTGTAATTGTCTACTTAATGAAACTAAATGATATATTCAAGATTTCAGATAATGCTATAATTAGTTTCAGGTTTATACCCAGAAAATGTTTTAATGTTGTTTCCATGAGCTTGGGAAGATTTTCTCGCATATTAAAGAGGTGTGAAATTAATTTTAAATATTGCTAGAAATATAAATCTTAACAAGATATTTCTAAAAATAAGTGAAGTTTAAAGCGATGAGTATAAAATCATTAAACGATGTCTTCTGAATTCAGACCCCCTGAATCTCATTAAGGTTAAGGGCTCAACCCTTACCAAGGTAAGATGTGGTAAACGCCTTCCGCTAACGATTCAAGTTATCTTCCGGAATATAATTTCCGAAGCGGCGAAGCTTATATAAATATCATACTTTCTTGAGATCCACCTAACGATTAATGACATCCTTCCAGTTTTAACTACAACTTCTATAATGTTTTTTTAATCGAAACGTTAATTTCGCAAACATGACAATTATTAAGCGTTTAGTATATTTTATTCGTTTTGGCGAAAAGGAGGAAAATACGAAGAAGATACGAGTTAAACATGAACGGTGTCAATGTTCCTTAAAGCGATTCGCTGACCAAGATAAACTCGTCTACTAAATAAAGGCGTCGAGATGACGATGTTGTGACACGTCGTGTAGCATGTATGAGCTTTTGGATATGTATATGCGTAATACATATCCGGGGGTCGGGTCAGTTCTCAGGACTATCACTGTCTGTCGGCCGGAAGACTCACTTAGACTCGTCTTGAGTTACCCCTTTCGCCCCACTGCGACTTTCCTTCCCCCTCTATTTGCAATCTACGATCTGCAAGCTTACGATCAACTCCACTTCTCGAGGAGATCCACTTGTTAGCGAGTCTCCTTGGCCTTCCTTTTACATACAGAAGACAGCACAGAAATACCACGATATCCCTTACCCTTAGAGGATTCTCTTACAACTTGTTCTCAGAAAAGACCGAACAGGTACAAGAAGTTCGCACGCGTCTACGGAAACACGAGCTTAAGACTTGGGAAAGAGATACGAATTTTGGACGGAAATATGGAATTGAAGTAGTGGTAGAAGTTACTCAGAGACAAAAGCTTTAAAATTCCTGCGAAAAGCCTTATTCAATCATTTCATAATGAGATTAATTAATGATTCACTGTTAGGTATATCTGATATGTTGATGAAAGGTGAACACATCAATAATTGTGTTAGCAGCGAATTGCGAAAGGAACAGAGGAATTAAATAAAAATATGAAATTAATTAAAATGTCCTGAATCAAGAAATGCATATGATGCAGTTGTTTTCTTATTTGTGTTAAGCATACGTGTGCTTAATTGGTGGCACCGGCGGGATTAATTGGTTTCAGCTCGATTTGACTGTGTGTGTGTCCGGCATACTTGTTGCGGCAACACTGATGCGGATGTACTATACTCTTCATACGCATGCATCGTACACATGTATCATCAGACACGCACATTACTCGCGAGCAGTAACACACGGCTTTATGTGTCGCATAAGTGTTTGATCGTAATTACGTGCGTTTGTACTCACGCGCTTATTCATCAGCCATTGTGCGTTTTTGCGTCAGATATACTTAATTTTTCTCGACACATGGCACGCGATTCATGATTCATTAAAACGATTTACTCCTCACATCAATACATTTACATTACATTTTTTATATTCTCATTTTAAATGTTGATTTCATCAAAGATATTCAGATTACAATTGCCTATTCTGTGTGTATCGTTCAAATATTTTTATGTACGAATTAGTCAGTTCTTTTCTTGGCATTTTGCCACCATAAAAAGTTCCATCTGCGTGAGTGAAGAATAGATGCGTGTGGATAGCCGAGTTGATTAGAAAACGTAATTTTCGCAATTTCTTTTTATGAAAACTCGTCGCCTCGCCTCGCCTTGCCATTGCGTGGAAAGTGTGCAAGCAAAGAAATGCATAAACGAGTAATTTTTCGAACACTAGACGTGCGCAAACAGTTCGTCTCCGCACTTCGAGTTTTCCTTGAACAATAAAATGCTTTTATAACACTTTGTTGTGTATCCCTCTGGCTCGCTATTCCACTCGCGTGTATTACGACCGCTCTTTACTGCTTTGAGTTCGTCCTGGCCAGTTTATAACGTCACCACTAACGGTGGCAAAGCCAACGAGATAAAAAAGAATATAACGAAGGTACAACATATACACGCATCGCAAAAACATCGTCGATATTCTTTTATTCCACTGGCGCGTTCCAGCTTGCTTTAGAGATATTATACCTTGTTCGTTACAACAACTCTACAAAAATGCATCTTGATCCAAAAAATACATCCAATATTCAAAAAAATACATTTAAACTAGCAATTATGATTCGCACGCGATTAATTTATCGTTTTTCAACACCTTTTGAATTAAAAATATTTCAAGGGATTTTAAACGTATGCAAACTAATTAAGGTTTTTTTAATTTTTAAATGTGAAAGCTTTAAATATTAGAATTGTCTAATTTCAGGAAAATGAATAAGTTTCAAAAATTTCTTTAAAATACCTTGAACATGCTGAAATATCTAAAATTAAAATTAGTCAAGTAAAATTGCTTGATATTCCTTGATTTTTCTTTAAATTCAACAAAATATCATCAAATTCATTAAAATTATTTAATATCCCATAAAATTTTATTAAATCACTTGAAATCCTTTAAAAGTTCCTAAAATTACTCTGAAATCCTTTAATATTTGTAAAATTTAAATGAAATTCATATTTAAAAAAAAATCAAGTTATCGACAACAATGTGTTCGATATTTTCGAGATATATGGAAACATCACTTTTCTACAGCAGGAATGTATGTAACTAACAGAAAGTTAGCAATAGCAAGGCTGAAAGATTGGAAGAAGCACTTGAGCAATGAGCATTGAAAGGATTGAAAGGCAACATTTTGTGAGTCTTCTTTTTCGAAGATAAAAGTGCTCCAAGCAAAGGTAAGTCGCTCGTGTACGTTCTCCATCGAGAGAGTGCTACTTATAGAAATCAGTAGAGTGTCTCAGTGTTACTTACGTCGTAAACTGTAAGGAGAAGAGAGAGGACGCGAGTGAAATACAAAAGTTACTCAGGCAATGTCGAGCACGCGCTACTTGTCATCACAAGAGCTTTTCTTGTTCTTGATGCGCGATGGACAATAGCGAGAAAAATTCCTCTTCGCCCAGCAGTGACTACATCTTTCGAAGTTATTCGCTCCTCTCCTTTAGTCTTTCGTCCTGATGATGCCACAGAAAGGGAAGAAAGGTGATGGAGAGAGGAGTGCGAGTCTTCTCAATGTTTTCTGAAAGCGGACAAAAGTAGTGCGCGACTGAGACACGTGACGTAAAAGTTTCGCATTTGTCACAGTCAAAGGGACTTCAGCAGACGAGACGGTCGCGGGAAAGATGCCTTTGCGAATTCAAGAAAGCTGCCTCAATGCCAGGCAGAAGTGCTTTCTCTTTTTCCCGTTTCTGCAATGAAAACCGACACATATTACGAAGTACTTCAGTGACACAAGACGATTGCCTGCTACTTTCCTCTCGACATGTAATTCATTACGGAAACTCAGGTCCTCAACTCAACACTTGATCATATAATTAGATTCTCAAAGTCTTTATACAGTTACTTGTCAAAGCTAATATTGTCTTCTTTATCTTATTTCCACATGTAACTCTCGATTTTTCTTTTATGCTATTAGTATCTTATACTTCCTGTCCAATTATTTTCTATTTCCTTCACAATTACGTAACCCTGGGGTCACGTTAAATATATCAAAGTTATGTATGTCACGCACGTTAATCAGACTATCATGAAATCTGGACACTTATGTACATATGAATAAATTCAATATTCCTTTGTTATCATTCTAATTTTAGTGATGTATTTCCCCCTAGCTTATTCTCATGGACTTTTAATGACCCATTTACAATAATCAAAACCAATTGTGAAAGTAGAGAACTTCCTAATCGATAAACACTTTTCGACAAAAGGTTCTTCCGCTTTCTTCTACAATCGGAAGTCACACAAATGGACTTTTTCCAAGATTGCCCGTTTCCGGTTGAATGAAATCATGAGTATTAAACACACCTGGAACAGACGAGCTTTCCTCGTAAGTCATTAATGGCGCAATTTACGATATACTGTAACTACCTATGAAAAGCAGCGGAAGTGCCAGACCACTGGACCAAGTATCCTCCTCTGGAACTTCCACTTTTCCAGAGGAAACATTTGAGGTAGATTGGATCGGAAGAGAATGAGGAGAGGGAGGCAAAGCGTCATTGAGAAGGGACGAGGAAAGAAAACGAGTGAAGAGGGAGACAAAAAGAGGACGGGAGGAGTGCCAGTCCAAAGGGGCCAGGAACGATACCTGTGCGACTGTCTGCAGTCCGGACGTCCGCTGTTTTGTTACAATCACGTATCCGTGGCTATACGCAAGTATCGGCACATTCTGACAACAACCAACACCAGGAACTGATCCAGGATGTGAACTGTCCTGGGGTTGGGCTTGAGTGGACATGCGGACTCAAAAGGTGTGGAACGTGTTCCGGCGCGTCCTGCCATTGTAGAGAACCCGGAAATTATGTCTTAATTGATTGGTCGCATTATTAAGAATAACCAACCTTTTGCAAAACCTTTCTCCAACAAATTGATGGGCTTTTAATCGGGGCCAGATCCATATTACAATTTCTGCGCGGGAAAATACTTAAAATCAGAATTTTCTTAGATGTTGAGGAACTGAGAAGTAATTATTTATTGCTTAGACGGAGGTCGCGTGGTTTAACGGGAGACAAACTGGGGAAGAAGATTGGAATAGGAGGGTTCGCCACTCGAGAGCTCGGAGCAGTTCCGACGAAGGGATATCGTGACGTACGCTCGTTGAGCCCCTTCCGTGACTGCATCTTGTGGTAAAGTGGCGTAAGAATAAGGTTTACGTCGCTCGTTGTAGACGACGGTTTGCTGCTTGAAGATTCACTGAGTCTTGTCCTCCAGGAGGAGAACGTGGTTGAAGAAGGCCAGAGAAGGATGAGGATGAGGATGAGGATGACGTTGGGCTGCTAAGCACCCCTTGCAATTTAGTGGATGACTCCACTTGAGTTCCAACCATCCGGCCTGAGAAACCCAAGGAAAGCTTGGAGTGTCGCTGCTGAAGAATCCACCTTACTAGGGGTGCTCAATCTCTTGCAAGGATTCAGCCAAATTATTCATACAACATCTTCAAACAAAATATATTTAAATATTTTTGCTCTTCTTCGACAGTTTGAGATTAGAGCTCAGAGACTAATTGGTTGGTAAATGTCAGCCGCAGAAAGTTGTGGCGCTGCCACATGTTGTATCTTTCTTTGAAAATTGTTGCAATATTATTTGTTTGAAATTAGTTTAAAATAAATCCGAAGATCGTAAGGTATTTTCCAGATTTCAACGGATTACAAATAAAATAACTCATGCAGTCTCGAGAATGGCGTTTCGTGAACCAGAAATGAAGTAAGAGAGATTTCGTGATTTAACGAAAACTCTTAGAATCGTGAAGTGAGTAGAGGAGTGATAGAAGGTGCGAGTAAAAGAAAGTGGAGAATAATTATTCGTTTCTCGAATATGCACGCCTTCCTTAAAATATCCTTGCACCCCCGAAGTGGTGCGACTGTTGGAACCCTTCGGCCTCGAGGATTCCGTGCTCTCGACATCGTAGACGTATCCAGGGAACGCGCGAGGGGTGCGAAATCCTACGGCCGTGCACGATATGAGAAGGACCAGGACGAGGGGGCCGCGAAGAACAAAGAATGCAAGTATAAGGTGGACTGGGGTGGCTTTAGGGTGGGTGGTGCATATAAGATGGGCGACGTACAATGCACGCACCCTCCGAGCACTCGAAGCTCCTCAAGCAATGCCGCGTACCGAGGGGAAGATTCCGAAAACTCGGCCGCTCAATAACTTCTCGTAGACTCCCTTTTATCCTCTTTTTTCTACATTCACAATATCACTCCTTCACAATCTTCCCTCCTCGCTTTTTCTCTATTTCATTATTTATTCACTATCTCTCAAAAATCCCTTTAAAACACCTCTTTAACATTGAATATTTTACTTAATATTTTCACATCACGAATTAACAGATAAACAATTTCCAATTTAGCCTCTTTTCCACCTTTTAAACATGAGTCCCAAGAGGCATTTGTGAGCGAATGTTGAGGTCTTTCAGAAGTTCTCTTTATCAAAAGAAAAATCTTTGTTTTTGAAATCCTAGCTGAAAAGCTTGGGACTTGGCTGATGGTGAAAATACTGGAAATAGTGGAGGAATACTGGAAGATGAGGATGAGGTTGATGATGAGGAGGAGGTGGAGATGGAGTCGTAATCGGAATAGATAGACTTTCCTAGAGACAGGCCAAGGAGAATGGGCCATTCATGCACGGGATCCGAGTGACTTCGTGGTTGGAGGACCGCGGAATTGTAATACGTCTCCAGCTTCGTCGTGGAGATTACGTTCCTGTGTGTCCCGCGGGGCTGCAATATCTTGCATTCCCATTCCACTGGATTCACCCTCATACCACCTCCACTCACTTCACCCCGTCCATCTTCGTAGGACGTCAACGCCGTCCGTCGTAGCCGTCGAAAAAAGAGAGTAGGTATCAGGAGCTAAAACCCGGAGGAGGAAAAACTGCATTCCGAGCCAGAGCCACATTCGCGAACCCCTTCGGGTCTTAAGAAATCAATTAAACGAAGAGAGAAGCTGCAGATGGGTGAGTCGAGAAAAAAGAAAAGGGAGAAGGAAAAACGAAAAAGAGATGGAAGGGGCGAACGTGCTGCTCTGTCAAGTGGATAAAACCGGGAAAGATAGAAGGTGAAAGACGGAAGCTGTAATCAGACGATTCTCTGATATCAGTCTTGAAATGCACCCGAGCTTGCAATTTCTTCTGTATTTTTTTCCATACGTCTTTTTCCACCTTTCCATTATCCTCAAATTTAGCCGTGAACAATATATATGATTTTTTTTAATGCACTTAGTTTCACGTAATAATCTACTAAACTCACACTAATCTCAGGTCGAGGTTACTTACTACTTGAAAGGCAAGGTTTAAGAAAAAAAAGCTCCAGCGACGAATGTGGGAAAAATACCTTCGCGCGAACCGCTAGAAAGTCAAGAGTGAAAGCACTAGAAGCACCAAGTTTTGTAATATGCGTCAGCAAGGTAGAAAATGAGAGAAAAGGAATGGGTTTAAAACAACTGAAAAAAAGGAAAAGGTGCTGCATCTGAATAAATAAGCTCGTTACGAAGCTTGCTGGAATTTTCTAAAGTATGAAGGTAGGAAAAGTGGAAAACCCGAAGGAAAATAGCAACGATGCGTGTCTTTGTAGAGGTTCGTACATGTCGTACAGCAAATAAAGTTCGTCAAAACAACGAGTCTAACGAAGTTGAAGCCCGTTAGGACAATAATGAGAAGAAAGAGATTAATGGTGTAAAATATTTTTTCTTCCATGACCGATCAGCTTGTATATGCACGAGAAATCATGAAAGGGGGTGGAAAGGAAGAAGAGAGAGAAAGGGAGAGAGAGAGAGAGAGAGAATGAAAAAAATCGAGAAGAGGAATGAAGTCGGAACTTGAAGAAATAACCGAGAGTATCGGAGGAGAGATTGCTGGGTGAAATGGGGTGGGAATCGAAGAGGGGTAAACTCAGAGGAAAAGGCATAAAAAGTACGAGTAAGGGGTTGCCCACCCTAACCAACGACGTCTAGTAAGAAGCATTGAAATCGATATCATTGCAACGTGGGCTCCTCCATCTCCAACCAGTCTACTCTACCTCCTGCACCTTCCCCAACAAGATTCCCAACCCTCCACCCACTTCCCCGAGTTCTCCGTTGAATCCGTCACCGAGTCGTCTCTTAACTCTTTTTTCTTCTCAGTCTCTCTTACTAGATTTGAAACGAATCGAGTCGGTTCTCGACTTCTCAAACCTCATACCTATATATCTTCTCTCTTTATTTTTTCCCCTCTCACTTTCTCACTCTCTCCCTCTCTTCATCTTCTCTACAGACGCATCATCCTTCAGGATGACGTTCAATGCCTCTCGGACCATGCTCGTTTTCGCTATTAAGAAATTCCTGGACGAGATTGTGCCTCGAGGCTGAGCTTAATTCTCACTAGATTATCTTGGAAACGAGGGTCGGCCTAGAGTCTGCACTTAGGATTTTAACCCTTTCCTCCTCGTTAAACAGGACAGATTGTTTTTCGCTGATCACCAGGTTTAATATTTGCCCTGCGACTTTGCAGCATCCTCAGATCCGCTGGACGGTATAGAGTGTTTTATTCTTTCTGAATTTGTTGCAAAGTTTTGCTTCAAACATTTCCAAGGATTTCAAAAGAATGTAAAGAAACAGAGCCAAAGCATCTTCATGATTTTCGTATTTAGAAATGAGTTTTTCTTTAAAACTTAACTGAGTTAAATTGCAATGAAATAAGCGGATAAGAAATGAGGTGATTTATATTTGACGTCGTATTGACGTGCGAAAATTATGACATACCGTCAGTTTATTATCACCAAGGAGGAAGCATCAATATTTCAAGAAATTGTGCATACTCCAGTACTATGATTAAATAAAATAATATTTCACGTGCAAAGTTTATGAACCTTTGGTATATTATTAACTTTTTGCGAAAATTTAACATTCTAAAGATTGTAGAAGCAATTTTAATTTTTCGGAACGGAAATGGACGACTAAAGTTACATTCTCTCATGAGTGGTTCAGTTTAAGGGGACAAGCATTACCCACGAGTTTTCTACATATGTATACGCATATTGCCTCGTACGTCGACGATTTTGGTAAAAGAGAACTTTTTCTACACGGCAATTAGACAAACCTATGTAAACGACGGCCTGCTGGAGGGCCTTCAAAACTTACATGGAGATCCCTCTCGCATACCTTGTTTCAACTCTGCTTGATGCATTTTCTATGCCATAAAATGTAATATGCGCATGTTAAAAACTTATCGTGAATTAATGCTGTAGTGGCCTAAAAAGTATCCCATAATTCAGGGAATGTGATGCTGATGCAGAGCATCAGAATTTAAAATTTAAAAATTCAAAGTTTTCTTCATTTATTTGTCTGCTGGGGCTGATGCAAGTAAATCAATTTAAGGGTTACTGTATACTTTATTGGTAAATCATGTATACTCGAATGCACTTATTTTTCCCCTTTCTTGAATTTCTCGTCCTTCTTCTACCATCAGAATTTCCTCCTTATTGCCGATGTTCTCATCGCGAAAGCGCCAAACACAGGCTCCGTAACGACGGAACAAGATAATAAAATTCAAATGGAGAAATAAATAAGCGAAGACCCTCAAGGTCTCTTATCGACCCCCTTCCTTTTTCCTTGTACGCAAGCAGACTCCAGCTACGATGCTGCTAGGGTGATTTCTGCCCTCTCTTTGGTGCGCCTTACTTGCCCGTTGCAACCCTTACTTCCACTCGTTGAGGGGGTGTAATCCATGGTATCCCACCGAGAGAGGGTTACAGACGAAGTAATAAGTACAGACATCGTAAAAAGCTTAGCCTCGTCTCGAAGATAACCAAAACCTTTGCTTAGCAAAACAACTTTTTCTGGAATTATTATTTCCACTAATTCACTCGCAAAGCTTATTCTTCAACAAAGCGAAAGCAGATTTCAAATATAAACTTTCTCCAAGGATCAAACTCAAAAAAATTATTCTTTTTCTTCCAATAAGTTTTCCATGTAAAACTCTATTATAATGCACTTATATATTGAATTTGAAGAAGTTTACACAGCTTTGCTTTCAACCTACATGCACGAACTTTCTGCCGCGTAGAATGCTACAATTTCAATTCAGCTACTCAACGGAAACCCTTGACTCGAGCTAATTAGATCGAAGCAGCGTTCCTTGATTTTTCAGAGAAGCCACCATTATTTGGAGAAGCGAGCTACTCGATCTTGGAAGTACTCGATGATGATTTCCATCGGCGGATACATAGGCAAGGAATCAAGGATCCTATATGCCAAACCTCGAATTGAATTTTTTTTTTTTCATATCGCGGACATGCAATGCACCGCTTATGAAAAGAAAACCGGTGAATCGTACATTACGTAATATTATGCGAACCGTAAAGTGCAAGGTTCGAATGGTTCAGCACCACGTATGTGTTCCTAAAGCTTATCAAAGCTTGCATGTGTTCCGTTCGGGGATTCGCACGCACGGCCCACCACCCTCTCCCCCTTCACCCCTCCCTTTCTATCAAACCACGTGAGCCCCCGCTTGGTATATCTTTCAAACCCTAACCATCTCTCCCATTATCTCTCTTCGTTTCTCCCTAGCTACCTTTCTCTCTTTCTCCCTTTCGCAAGTCCTTTCCTTCTGTTTCTATCCCTCGACTCGGTTCAATTTAAACTTCGTACCCCATGCCACCAAAAGCAGCATTAAGATTTTTTAAAGTTACGCAAAAATCGATATTCCCACAACCGACTTGGCTCGCATACTCACCCCCTAACCTGCGAGTCTTTCCCCGGAAGCATGCTTGCTGAAATTTAAGCCTTTGATTCTATTTTTAGATTCTAGATCCAGGATTTTTCTTCTATCTATACTGTCAAAAATTTTTCGTCAATTAGGTAAATGCACCAGTAATCGTCACTGCTTTAGTTATCGTCAGATGGCGAAATATTTTCCATAAAATAAATATTCTTGTTGTCTTCATATGAAAAAGTATGATTTTTTAGCAAGTTTAAATATTCTGTTATCGAATTAACGATTGGATTACTGAAAACGATATTTTTTTAACCTGACGATAACTAAAGCATATGTATTATTTGAATTTTAATCGTAAATATAAATTATAATTAATAAAATATCGCAAACGAAATTATATTTTTTAAACTATAATCTGATCACTTCAATAATTTACGAAAATCAGAATCGTGTTTAACATGGTATTATAAACATTTAAAATCCTTCATTTTGCTTAAGGTGACGATTACTAGTGCATTTATCTTATTCCCGAAAATATTTGGGACGCAATTGCACAAAAACTTTTGGGAATTTTCTCAAAAATTTTATAAGGAAAATTCCCAAAATTTTAAATACATATAATAATATTTCCCAAGAGAATGTCAAGTGGGAAATTGTAAAAATGGGAAAGTCACATTATTGACGACAGATTGAAATTCTTCACTTCTGAATACTTTGATTAAACATTTTTTCACCTGAAACCTGAAACCTAGAAATTTTTATTCGTTTAAATAACCAAACTCTCGAAATTCATATTTCAATGCTTGAAGTTTGAGATGAGTGTCTGTTGGAAGGAATGCGAACAAAATAGGTGGGCGACGAGTGGTGGGTGGAATTAATTTACTGCTTTTGGATATGTATGTACTTGAAATTGAGACCGAAGCTCGCTCGATGGTTCCGTTTGCGGGACAACCCTAACCAGTACTTCCTTTCAGTTCAGAAAGCTACAAGCCCAGCCTAACCTACCCCAATCGAGGGCTTACGTGGAAAGCTTCCCGGTAATGTAGAATCAGAGGCAACGGGGGAATCATCGAAAAGCCCTGTGCTTTAATGCTGGGGCGAGTCGAGCCCTGTACATGGTCATTGAATGGACGGAAAAAGGAGTAAAAATCATTGAAAAGCAATGACTGCAGACTGACGGGCAAGCAGAGAGGATCATCGAATGACCGAACCTCCCCTCGCACACCCCGCTTTAATGATTTCTACTGGAAATTAGCCAACTGGCTAACGACCAAATAGAAACCCTCTTTTTCTCTTCTGTCCACTATCCATCCCTCTTCCTTGTCCCTCCCTCTCATTCTCTCTCATTTTTTTCTCTCCTCTCCAACTCGCTTTTAACCTTCCACTCTCCCATTCCGTCTGTCTCTCGCCTCACGATCGCTCACTCCACTCTTTCATTTCACGAATTCACCTCTCGATGACTTTTGCAACTGACTTTCGCTCAATTTCAAGTCTGACAGATAAAATGATAATATTTCTTTCATTTAGGGCTCGTCATTTTTCCCTTTTGTCCCCTCCTTTATTGAAATTCATACCAGAGTGGAAACAATCAACCGGATCATTTCATAGAGTTTACTTTCAACCAGGGTTGATTTCACTGTCATTGGTAATAATTAAGGTACCTATCAATGGTATTTCACTGTTACTAATATGAGCCTGGCTTCATTTCTATTTTAGGTGAATTGACTGAAAAGTTTCTTGAATGCTTTTTCTCTTAGCAAGGATATGATATGATCTATCGTAACAAGTACGAAACTCACTCGAGCGACCTTCCACGTCGAAAGTGTCTCGAAGAAGAACGAATGCTTGCACTCATACATATGAGGATTTCGAGGGATGCGCCCCAGGCTACGCAAGAATGAGGTGGAAGGTGGCAGGTGGGACGAACCGGGGAACAAAAGTTTAGCGGTTCGTGATAGAATGATAGACGTTTGTTCAAGAAAGAAAAATGCAAGATTCGCTGCAGTCACGAAATGGCAAATTGGAGTTGAAACTTCCCTCGTAGTCGGTTTGGGGTAGGTTGGGTTAAGGCGTGACTAGGGTGGTCTCCTACGGAAAATACTGTGTTGAGTCGAAAGTGCTAGTTAGTGATTTCGACCATCAAAATTTCAGGGATATTTATTAGCGAACCTTTATTTAGCAGCGAACTTTTATTTATCAACGAACATTTATTTCCCATTCGAAAGAGTCCACTTGAGTTCGAGGATTCAGTCTAATCTAGATCTATTACATTTCAATTTGTCAGATCCAAAATTGAACAATTTCAAATTTATTCGAAGCAGATGAGAAATGACGAGTATCGAATGACATTTCCGGCATTATCATTAAAATCCAAGTCCTTTTTATTATAGATTTGACTGTTAATCAGAATTACGAGTGCATATGTGGTTTCAATATAGAATTAATATTTTAAAAACGGAAATATACAAGCAAACTTGGAAAAAACTTACCATTTATAGTTTTTATCTTTTTATATTTTATTTAGAATAATATAATATTTTCCTGAATCCATGAAGGATATAATTATATTATATTTCTAATAATTGTTCAGTGTTAAGAAAAACATCTTATTTGCATAATTTAATGTCACTCCTTATTTCCCTTTGAAACTGCTCAACGATTAAAAGTAATCGATAAATCAGTGTCATGTAAAACAAGATCGATTGACTTACAAAAAGCAGCTACTTCACAAATGGATATCGATGTATGAATATAAATTTAAATTATAGGTACAATTTGCTTTAATAAATATGCATTTCTGCAATTGCAATTGTAAAAAATTGATGATACATTAATGAAAAAGTTTACTGCCGCTTTTGCATGTTATCGGGAGAGTTTTCTGAAAGCTTGACATTCTTTATTGTGAAAAGACACAGATGCAAGCTGAAAAGTGTATGATTTACGTAGAAGAAACACGTTCGAGATAAAGAAAATGGAGGAAAAAAGTGACAAGAAACCAGCGGATCTAGAACGCGAAGTGAGGAATTTCCACGAGTCGCGTTTACCATTCCTTGAATAGATATACAGGGGGGTCGGTTGGGGGATGGCAAGGGTGTGAACGGGTACTTCGAGCAAGCCTCGAAACTTTTGACCCTTCAGAGTGAACATCGAGAGTCTCGGGTCGGTCAATATTTCTTCCAGCACGCTTAGAAATCCGTACACATTGTAAGGCTTTCTTAATGACGGAAGAAATTCTATCATACACACATCCGTTTAGAACGCCTCGATGTAGAGGAAACGTTTTGTCTGGGGAGTGTGAAGCTAAGGATCGAGACGGGGGGGATCATTAACGGGTACGGAAAACGTGTCATTGGCGTTGAACTCTTCTAGTTGCACACAGATTTCAGGTCGCGTTGAGGCAACGCGTCAGATTGGTCTTAGGTAGTAAGGGACCGAGAATAATACCGCGAAATCCTCAATTCTGAACATGGGGTTCACTCTTTTTTTCACCTGGCACGTATTGTCCAACCGAAACTTTTCATATTCAAGTACACATACATATCTTATAATATATACATATATTATACATATACAAATCTATAATCACAAAAGATTTAAATAATTGTGACTGGAAATGAAAAAGAAAAAAAATCATCATCTCTCAATATCAGATGACAAGTAAAAGCTCATTAGTATCACAAAATCTTAAAATTAAGATTAGAATCTACAAAAGAGAAAATGATTTTGGAAAAAAAATTGGAATATGGATTTTGGTGTGCGAGGCTTTATATTCCCTAAACGAGAAAATATATCGCACTGGAGAGCGTTAACCCCGGACTTCCATCGGCGTTGGCAAAATCATCCAACGTCATCGATTCTCTCCGTGAGTTCTCCCCCGGGGGTTTCCGGCCGCGGACCTCTGGCAGCAGCGGTCTCCATTTCCCTCCCCCCAAGTGGCCCTCCGGTTCCCGGTGAGCCACCCCCGAGGTCATCAAACACCGACGTCAGCCTGGCAGAACTCGCTTCGGCCGGCAAACCGGCCATTTTTTGTCTGGCCAGTCAGTGAGTCCCAGGGATCAGTAAATGTGTTGGACGGGTGGATCGCGGGGTGGGTTGGTGTTTGGTTCCAGAGAGCAGGGGTGAGTGCAGCAACCATCGATCAGCCTCGAGGCTGGACCGCGCAATGATTTTTACCCCTTTGTCCCGTTCCACGCCACTCTAACCCACCCCCGGTTACCCCACGGGCCACGTCCTCTATATATACAGATACGTGCACTTACATGCACTCACTCACCCACACACTCTTCCATATGCGTTACACCGACGTCCTCTTTCTCTCATTTTCTTCCTCCTCTCTTTTACTCTCGCAGTTATCGGATTCCCTCTCCTCTATCCATTCTTGTCTCCCTTCTCCCGTTTACTCTCTCGTTCTCTTTCTCTTCTTCTCCTATTCTCTCTGGTCAACATACGTAACAGGTAAGCGCGAAAGAGAAAGAGAGAGAGATAGAGAGAGAGATAAAGAGAAATTCCGATTTCTCTCTCCTCTTTCTCGTTCGAAATCTGCCAGGGACCTGACCACGCCTTCCACCCCCCTAACACCATCCCCGTCTCGTCAGCTTCGTTCCGACCGGCCAGCGCTTTTTGCATTATCTCGTTTTCGCAAAAATATGCGGATGCTAATCCGCGCGGGCTAATTCGTGCGCTTCCCTCCCATTCCCGTCTATCTTTTCCATCTCCTGCTGTTTTCTCGTCATGGAATTATACCCACTCTCTCGACTCCTCTGCAAATCCCCTTGTTATTATCGAATGAATGATAAAGTGCGAGGAAACCATTCGAGAGTTTCTTCCCTGTTTGCACAACGCGTGAAATCGTCTGCTTTGATCAAAGAATATCGCTCGACCGGAATATTCGCATTTAATTGTGTCTTTTTCGTTTTTCTGGAAACCACTCCTTTTTCTGCGTCTGCTGCAACAGAGTCAGAGTTCTTGCTTATTTTCCCGATTGTGATTGGAAACCAAGCTGTGAAACGCGGAAACTGAAAACTTTGGGAAATACTTGTGAAGAAAATTATTTTCTAAGTGCATTTAATAATAATAATAAAAGGACCAGTTGGTTAAATAAAACTGTCAAATGATGAAAATGAAGACAGAAGCGTGAAGAGAAAATTAGTTCCCCTTCTCTGATAATTATATGAAACTTAAATTCATATCGGTTACATCCTGATACCAAATGTTTAGACACAAATTAATAATTTTCCGCACTAATGACGTTTCGGTTGAGAAGTTTGACGAGGGTAAACTTGAAAGAAAGGGTGGTGGTCCCTTGAAGGAAGAAGCAGGCTTGCACCCCGCGGCTTTCAATTCCTTTACGAAATATCAATTAGCGACTTTTCCACAAAGTCATGGCCCATCAATTAAAGATGGCATCTGCCACGCGCTTCTTCCCGTTGGTCATGGCCGATAGATTGTGCACCGCATGCCACACAAGTAACAAAGTTCGACCTCTTCCGGCTGCCAAAAATTCAGGCACATAGTGCTACAGTATAAGGGGCATGAAAACCTGTCGTGCTCTCGATTTTTCCACTTCACGCCGCGAACATAATTGCACCTTCGGTTTCTCATCGGTGAAAAAAAAAATTGAGTTGAAACTTTTACTGTTTTTAATTGGATACAACTGACGTTCGCCATTCAGCACGTGGCACTCAATCGATCTACTGATCGGTTAAGAGTGCAGTCGCTTTCCACAGATGTTTCTACAAGTAAAAACGGACACATGTTTCACCTTATAAATCACAAATTATATTTAAGATGATATTAATTCAATATTTTTAACAACTATTGGTAACTTGTTTCACTAGTTTGAGCCAAGCTTGGCTCATTCTTAAATTTCCCACTGGGTTAATGAACAAAATATCGACAATTAACTTAACGCTAGAACTCTCTCAGTGACTCTTTCCGTCGAGGATACAAAGAAAACATTAAATTGATATTTGAATGCGAAACAAAAATCGTCGAAACGTTCATCATTAAATAATTCGTGGAAGCGTTAATGGACTTTCCCCGTAGCTAGCTAATTTTCCTTAATTTTTGCCTTGTCATCGGTGCGTGCGAGATAGAAACAAGTCCTTCGGATACAGTTTTTAGCTGATCACGAACTTTGCACACAAATGTATAAAGATTATACAAACATACAAATTGTACCTATACCTGTGTATCTGCACCGTACATGTTGTCACACAACCGTTTTCGGGACTGTCACCATCATGCAGTTCGTCGCAGGCAAATCCGTGATCCCGGCATGGATTCTGCATAATGCAGAAGCACGCTCGGCCGAGCTTCCTGCATAAAATAATCTCTTTCCGCGATCGCGATTCGCGGCCGAGCTAGTCAGACCGAGCGAAAGAGTGGCAGATGTCACTTTTTCGGCAGAGGGAAAGAGAGACGACGAGTTGATGGTGAGAGTTGGTGAGGGGATAAAAGAGAGGAAAATGTTGATAGGAAGAGATAAAGATGGGAAAATTTGGAGGGAGAGGCTCGTTTACGCCCTGTGGATGCAAAATGCAACGAATATAAGGATTATCTGCTACGAGGCAAAAGGGAATTTGAAAATAGCGACGAATAATCATAGAAAGGAGCGATATGGAAAGAGCTTCCAAATGAGTATTATGGACCGGCGTAATGCACTCCGGAAATTTTATTCTCTGCCCAAGCGCTCGTGTATATTTTTATAATGTGGTCGAAAATTGACTGATATCTGTTCAATGAACAAAATTCCTACCGAGCCTTTCTCTCTTTGCCTCCAACTAAACTTTCATGGTATTTACCTTGTGCAAACATTTTAATTTTCTACCCTCCCGATTCAGCGAATATGTGGGTCATTTTATTTTCGACTATTGGGTTCAATGAATACTATTATATCTCAGAAATATGATATAGAGAATATGATGCTAACTCGACTGATTAAAATTTTCGCCCTTTTCTTTGAAACTCTCGACGCATGTTGAGAGATCGTATTAATTTATCTCCGAACGATTACCGAAAATTGCATTCGCAATTTTCGAGCGCTCGTAAAGATCCTCTTGCAGTTTCGAGTACACGGTTAACTCATATTTTTCCCTCTGCCTCTTCATCCCTCGCACCTCCGACTACTCAACCCACCATCGCCAGGGCAATTACTAAAAATTGCATTTCCACTGAATTATACTGGGAAAAAAATAGAGAGAGAAAAGGGTGAATTCGAAGCTAATCGAATTATACGATGAAAATCACTGGCGGTCAGCTAGCTTACCACCAGGGTTTGCATTCTGCATCCAGAGTCGGGTTAGATTGTGAAAGGGTTCAAATGAATTGCGATGGTTCATTCGACGTAACTCTGCTGGTTTTTTTCCCGTTAGAAGTCTTATTTTTTTTTTTTTTTATTTATTGACACTGCTTTGTGAATATAGTACTTTCTAATACTAAAGTTGGCTTCAGAATAAAATAGCCTACTCCGACCAGGTCTCGATCAAAAATCGGATTTCCAGGCCAAATCGGGCTATCTAAACGGGGCCAGACTCGAGATGAAACGCGAAACCCGATCAGCACCTTAATAGATGGCCTGGCTTGGCTATTTTATAGTTTTATTTTAATTTATTTTGATTTCTTCGCTGTGTAATTGGTTTTTGCTATGCATATGTTTATTCAAGCATATCGCAATTTCTTATGGCCAATTACTGAAGATATCTTCAAGAATTATTTGACCCTGTGATTTCCTGATCCGGCCCAAGTCAGAGCCATGTCATTGGTCCTATCTTGGCCATAAATAGTACTTAATAGCCGAGGATTAGAACTTTTTGGAAAGCAACAAAAGTGCCAACTAATGTAGGCACAAGCAGGGGCCCAACTAGGCATACTATAAAAGCGCGCCTTCCTGGGGTCTCTAGAGGGCAAACGTTTAAAAATAGTTGATATCCACACTGGATATTCGTAAAATACGGAAATACAAATTAAATGAAAATGTTTAAAAAGAAACATGAAAAAAAGGATGGATTAATTAGTGACAAATCCTCTGAATAAAATAAAATCCTGCATTCATGTCGTTTTACATCAATTTTTCGTGATCACAAAGGCATTACACTGTAATGAATAAAAAAAAAGGGGGTGTAATACTCGACGGGACATTTTCAGTGGCAGAATCAGTCATTTTCTGATGCCGACATGAAACATTTTTGCAATCTGCACTTTTCATTTGAATTCCATCAAATTGAAATACCAAATTACCAGTAACTTGTACGCATAATGCGGTCTCGCGACTGGTGTACAGGAAGAGCGATTACCTGTGCGGTGTTTGCGCGTCAAAACAGAGTACGTCAGGGGAGAAATAAATGCGTATCGCGAACCGGAAGTTAGCTCGCAGCTACTAAAGCTTCGTATAAAAGTTTATGAGTTGCACACAGAATGGGGTTCAGAGTGGGTGGTGGGTGGTAGGACGGTTGGACGTTGGCAGTAAGGGGGTGACGGGATGAAAAGAGGGTGGTTAGGGGGCCAGGGGGTGGGATTGGACGAGAAATTTAAGGGAGGGGGTACTGTTCGCGGAGGAAGATAGATGCGAGCGAGCTTTGATGTACGAGCTTGCGCCGCGGAGTGAGAGAGACAGAAGCAGTACAGGACAGAGAGGGAAAATTTTCGCCGGCAAAGGGATGAAATACGATTTTATTTGCCGCTACTGCCACGGGGCTCCCAGGGATTCGAGAGGGTTGGCTGTTCCACTGCCATCTACTGTCCGGTCCAGTCCGGTTCGAGGGGATAATGAATAAACTTGTGCCTTGCCTCGTACTGAAGGGAGCAAGAGCCAACGAGAGATTGAAAGGCAGAGGGGGAAAGGATGGTAAAAGTCAAGTAAGCAGTTTCTCAAATAGGATTCTATTGAAAATTTAACAAATCCTATAAATTTGAGATTAACGCTCGCTCTAAATCGCTCGTTAATCCACGAATTGTAGTTTCTCTCGCAATTTTATTTCAGAGATGGGAGACTGTCAATTCCATTTGATCAAGAGGCAATGCACACTTAAATTTATGAAATATGGTGAATTTATTATAGGTCGTTTCGTTGCACGATCGATCGATGGTAAATAATTTCGTATTTTTATCAATTGAGAGGAGAAATTTGTTCAAATTGTGCAATTGTAAAACGAGGTAGATCAGAAAGAAGATAGAGAATAGAAGTTTAAGTAGTGAGAAAAACTTGAAAAATCACATCCAAATAGATTGGGAATTTCGACAATTTAGGGGTGCATTTTCAAGCAGAAGATTGACGACTCCTGCCGTCAAAAATCGTGTTAGCCCAGTACCCCTTTGGCAAATTAAAGGCAGCGAGAGGAAGAAATCGACAAGGGTGAAATAAAGCTTGAACGTCCAAGTCCCCGAGCGGGGGATGAAAATCGGCTCTGCAAAATCTAGATGCGCCTGCGCTTTTTCGGCCTCTCTCTTTTTCGTAGGTAAACGAAGAGATTTATCTGTCGACGCATACGAGAGATCGAAAATTGCTTGCGTGTGAGCGTCGCGTTCCACACACATATTTCGATCCACCCTCGCACACATACACACATCAACATAAACTAGAAACTGCATGTGCAGCGTCTCCACGTATTTATGCAAACCGTGTCCAGTGCAAGGGAGGAAAAGGGAGAAGGCAGGGAAGAGAGAGAAACAGAAAACGAGAGATTAGAGTGAGAGAAAAGGTCTCCAATTCGTTTTTCTGAACTGCAGGAGAGAAAGAGAGAGAGAGAGAGAGAGAGAATTTGTTCGAGCGTATTCGAGAGAGAACTTGGAATAGATCGGTGAGAGGGGAACGAACGGAGGGGCGAAAGTGCGAGAAGGATGCAGAGAGGATGGTAAAAAGGGGTAGAAAGGAGAAGAGATGCAGGATGCAATGAGTGCAACAAGGATGGAAGGAGAGTGACCAAAAAAAGGATGGACGCTTCAATTCATTGATCGCTCGGCCGTCCGAGCGGCGACGCGTGGAAAATAAAAAAGGGCGCGGGGCGTTGCTAAAAATCTCAGTGGCGTAAGCACGCGCACGAGAGAGATGCTCCGAGATGAAAAGGGAGAAGAAAGATAAATCTACCATCGGACCGTCTACTTCCTCATTCTACCTGCCTCTCTTCCCCCCCCCCCCCTTTACACCC
>UCOK01002232.1:0-16692 GCA_900474325.1 Synergus umbraculus | reverse complement strand
AGAAGATTCCCAAAATATAAATATACACAACCTTGTTCACCTTGCTGATGAGGTCGAATATGCAGGTGTAGACTTATCATCTTTTTCAGCGTTCAGCTTTGAAAATTGTTTAGGGTGGATAAAGAGAACTATAAGAGGCAAGAAAAAAGCACTTCATCAGCTCGTTAGACGGATTGTTGAATTACATTCTTGTCCAGAAGCTCCTGATCTACCAGTAGTGCACCATCCGTTGAGGAAGAGATTAATTAAAAAACTCTTTTACTGTGAAATACACACAGGGTGGAGACATACAAGAAATCATGTGGAGAGACATGAAAATCGATTGCAATAAAAACAATATAGTTCAGTTAAAAAATGAAAGCATTGTTCGGATTTTAAAAATAAATCGTACCACTGACTCGATTTTTGTTGATGGTATTCAAACAAACCGTTTATCCAGTCTCTTTACATACCCTTGTAAATCCGAAGAAATTGGAATTTTCAAATTAGATGCTCCACCTACTCAACCAATTCGTTTTTCCTTAAATAAAATAAAAAAGAAATGCGTAATCCTAAAAGTATATGGCGAACAAATAGCTGCTACTTTACTTCACTAAAATGGGGATCCACAGTTTGTCGAATGCTTGAATTCATGAATGAATTTTCTTAAATGATACAAATATTAATATTTTTAACTACCTATGGTTTTTTGTAGTTGCAATAAAATGACGAGCACATTAAAAAAGGATACTACTCATGTAGTAGTATCCTTTTCAAAGATTTGTAAAAACAACAACCAAAAGCAGTTGGACCTTCTTCCTCGCTCATGGCTACTAAGTCTTAACGCCAAGTGGTACTGTTACTACCTATTCTGTTGAAGAGTGGTCAATCAGCAGCAAAGATCCAGACACACTGTGGGAAAAATTCCCAGTGGAAATATTAAAAGAAGCTCGTAAGTATACAAGTTTAAAGATTATTATTAATTAATAATATCTAGTTTGTGTTAATTTGTCGTAACATTGTTTGAAATTCGATTTCTTTTATTGCAGATAGTTACAATCAAGGTCTGCGAAGATTGGAACAGTTTTATACCAAAGAACAGGTGGCAAGCAGCTCTCAGTGTGAGAGCACTGATGCCGAACACAGTCAGAAGAAAAGTAGGCATAATACATTAGAACTACCTATTAAGAGGAATTTGCAAGAAGCTGAAAGATCCTTAATTGATATACCGATATTTAAATCTGTATCAATCACACAAAAGAATTTAGAATTAAATTCTGAAAATAGTGGTTAGTATTAATTTTACAAACTATTTATTTCTATTCTCTCATGTTTAATTACATTTTTAAAATATTGCCTTTTTTATTTCAGATTCATCACCATTGGGTCTACGGCAATCTCCGAGTAAGAGATCTAGATTGGCCGTAGAGTCCAACTCTGATACGGAGGGATCTTCAGCCTCAAAAAAAAGGAAAACTAAGAAAAACGGTTAGATAAGTTGTTATTTTTGTCTCATTTTTATTTATTTTTCTCAAAATACTATTGCCTTTAATTTCAGATTCATCAGTATTGGTTCCAAGGCGATCTCCGAGAAAACGATCAAAATCGGCCTTAGAATCCTGCACTTCTGATACAGACAGATCTCCAACGCCGAAAAAAAGAATTACTAACAAAACCGGTTAGATAAGTTTTTATTTTTTTTGTCATTGATATTTATTTCATTTTTTTTTAATACTATTGTCTTTTATTTCAGCTTCATCACTATTGGACCCAAGACGATCTTCTGGAAATAGATCTGAGTCTGCCACAGAATCCAATTCTGACACGAAAAATGACAAAAACAAAAAGGATACAACAATTATTCTTTTTTTAAACAAAATATCAGTACAACGAGCAAGCGTCTTTAAAAAAACTTGTGCCAAGTGTTAGCGAAGAAATGTCCGTGGTAACTCTAAAGAACATAGAGATATTCGGAAAACCATATTCTGAAGGTACTATATTTGTAAGTAGGGTCACTGAAGAGGGTCCGCAATTTGGAATTGTAAAAAAGATATTTAATTGTATTAACATTTATATCCATGCGAAGGAATTCGATACTCTATACTTCAATCACTACTATCACGCGTACAGCGTTTCTTCTAATGTTAATAAGCCGGATGTACTTATAAACGTAGACTTAGTACCTAGATTACCACCCTGCCTACTAGTCATTAAAAACCAAGAAAAACTTGTAGCAATGAGGTACGATATTTAGAAATTAAGTGGAATATATTGTACATTATCTCAGCGTGTTTTGTTAATGAAAATAAAAATATTTCTTTTTAACTGTTATTTTTTTATTTCGTAAAAATTATAAATGAAGTTCTTATTAAAGTAATAAAGTTGCAAATGCATTTTCATCCTTACAGAGAGAGTATTAATGATTTTTTAAATATTAAAAAATATACATTTAACTTTTTTTCTCGAAGCAAAGAATCTTTTTCTATTCTTGCAACAACTTTGAATTATGCTAATTTTGCCTTACTCGACAAATGTCTAATACAATGTTCTAATCAATTGTCAAAATGTATGTGTGAATGAATGTCGTCCTTTTTAATATAAAATTTAAATTTTTCTTTATGCTAATCAGTACAATACATTAATATTATAGCTACATTTATTCTTCTCGAAGCAAGGAATCTAGTTCAAACACTAAATAATGTTATTTTGAAAAAGTGTGCAAAATTTGAACAAGATCGGTTCATAACTTTTTGAGAAATCGTGTCTACCGACTTCAAAAAGGATCAAGGCAAATGAGGTCCCATGGCTGAATTTTCAAAATTTTTAAATGATAATTTCACAAAGTACTTGTCAAATTGGTATCTTTGATATGTTAAATTGTTTGAATCAAATATTTCATTTGATATATTAAAAAAAAATTAGTAAAAATATGTTTTTTTAGCCTTCGAAACCCATCTAATCGCTTAAGTTATGATGTGTAACTCCTCTACCATTCCTCCAATTTTAAGTATTAAATTATTTGTATTTTGAACACGAGGGTTGAGAAACTAAAAATGGATAAAATTAACAAATTTTTTTTAAAGATGTCCCATTTGTATTACTGTATTCGTTTTTATGTTTTTACTCTGTGTAAAAAAATTGAAAAGCCCGCCAGCGCATAATAACGCATGCGCTCTGTAGCTTTCATGTTTGCACTTTGCAGTTAATAAGGCATTATAAGTTATTATAATAAGTGACATGACGTCACAATACCTTGCCAGTGGAAAAATCAATGAACAGGAACCCATTCGTAGATTTGAGGACCCTGGTCGATAATGATTAACTAATGTGGTCCAGCGACGTTTTATCCTTCAGGACACTCCATAATGACTCAAAAAGAATATTTGCATAATGTTCCTGGACACTGGTAGATTAACTCACACTGAACATAGAAAAAAACAAGTTTTCGGGAGACATTGCTCCCCAAAATAACAACAGAATAACCAGTCAGGACTTTAATTAACAATATTCACTTCGCAAGGTCACCAAGGCGACAACGCCAATCTGTGAAGCGACTATCCAAATGATAGCTTTAAATTTGATTCCATGCTCGATCGTCTCAATTTGACTCTAGTTCGTTAGTAAGTCGATTTGGTAACTGAAAGTGTAGGTGCAGTCCCATCATCAACATATATTACTCACTCGGTTACAGTTTACTCAGTTGTAGTATTCCTAGAACCTGGGTTCGCTCCCAAACTGAGATAAGAGAGGTTAGGAGTCGAGAGGAAGGTGCCGCCAGCTCGGCAGTACCGTAGCTACAAAGGGTGCAGTGCCCTAAGTCAGTTTTCACTGTGGTTCAGTCGGTTCACTTATTCGCGGAAAGTAACCAATCAAACGCAACCATTTAAAAGCAACCAATCAACCATTTGCGCCATGCGCGACGTATGAGCATCAATGCACATCATTGTGGAGCCCGCAAAGGGAACACTTGTGCATACGACCCTGATTTCTTTACTTGCGAAATTCACTCACAACGAGTCTTGATGAACCGAGACAAGACTACAACTAAGTGAGCAGTGTATAGAAATGGACCGCTAACCCTGTGGGAAAAATGAAAGTAGACTTTAGAGAGAGAAAAAACGTGAGAGGAAAACCTGTCTCTTTCTAGATAAAGCTTGCTGGAGATCAATCTCGACCACCTTGGATCAGATAATCTAGATAGATCTCGACCAATAGTTTTTTATTGCGATCTCATGGTAAGCTCGCAAGGTGGCCGGTATGTTTGGAACTATACTATTTTCTAGTCGTACGCTCCTGAGAGTCAACCCTTCGGATGGGTTCGTGCGTTTTCGCTCTAATTTGCTTCTGCGTTGATCGCGAGCGCGAGTAATCCTGTACTTCCTTCTTCTTCAATCCATGATATTCGCCATGTGAACATCTTGTGTAAATCTCTTTGTGTGCTACCGCCTTTTATTTCTTATATAAGTGTTTATTTGGCAAAAACTAATTGTGTTTTCAATAGAGAAATAAAGTTTCTACAAAATGCGATTATTTCCCTTTCCTTTTAGTATCTACTACTTCTACAACGAACATTCCCCACAGGGTTAGCGGTCCATTTCTATGTATATGTCGATGAGTCCCATGTTGACAGAAAACGTCGTCGAAAAGTAGAAACTCATGAGAGTGACAGAGATATGCAGATCTTATAACGGTATGACTATACCGTATCCCAAAGCGCCTGGATATAGGCATACAATCTTGTGCATACCGGCACGGTAGAGCACTGTGCTAGATTGATTAAATATCGATCGACGAGCAGTATAGCGCCTAATCATGATAGGAACGCGGCTATCAGTCTCTCCCATCAACGACATAATTTCTGATGGGGATATAAGACGTGCGCTGGCTCACTATAATCGTCCAGTACCGGACCGACAGCACCAGCCAAGCAGTCCTGCATCCATTGGGTGATCTCACCTGGCAAGGCAGTTCATCGGGAACATCGGCGACTCTCGCGAGGACCTTCTAGCATCGCAGATCTTCACTCTTCAGTTTTTTGAGTGGTATGAACTCGAAAGAAGACCCTTGTACGCTGTTACAAACAGAGGATCTTCTTTCAAAATTTTTGTTTACTATCCTTGAACTCTTTTTTAAGGGTAGCTTTTTAAAGGGATATCAATGCACGCTATTCCCAGCTGTTGATATTCCTCTTTCGTTGATTTTTGTATTTTTTGCTCGCCCCTGTCAAATCTCTGTGTACGCTGTACCATGACGTGATTTCGCTCACCATAGGTTTCTATCTTGAAACGCTTTATAATTCGCGAGCGCAATATTTAATTAGCTAATTTGCGAATCTCTCGAGGAAGGGGTAATAGCTTGTTAAATTCTGAGCAAATTAATACGGTATTTTAAAAAAAGGTCTTTCTTTTGACCACTTGTAAATTATCGGACTCAGAGAGGGACTCGAGGGGTAGTTTTTAAGGATCCAGTTTCAATGTCTAATATTTTTTTATCTGTATCAGAGATTTTATCATTGTTCGATTTGCGATGAACAGAATCTAGTTTATATCGAGTCTTTCGGACGAAATAACTTTAATATTGTATCGAGTCATTCCGCATCCGTGCAATACTAAAAGATCTCGGTTTTTGGTTGCATAGATAATGTTGAATAAACTCTTTTTAATTTTGTTACTGAAATCTCTTGCGTATTGACTTGGCACCCTTAGGAACCGTTCCCATCTCCCTTGATTCTAGCCTATAAGAAGGCATAAGGTCTTACTATTTTCAGGTTACTAAGAATAATTCTAGTTTAATGTTCTTTATTAAGAATCGTATTTAAATATAATAGAAGACCTAAGAATCGTTACAATCTGTTTATCTCTTTCACTCTCATGAGTTTCTGCTTTACGCCGACGTTTTCTGTCAACATGGGACTACATCTTGTGAAGCTGCAGTCGCCCTGGGTTCACGCGGCGGCTTCACACTCGCAGTTAACAAAACGCCCGTTTGTCCTCTTGTATCGAAATATTCTATACCGATGCTTAAAGAAAAATAATGATCAGCCAACGACAAATTAATTTAAAAGTAAAGTAGTTCCCTTTAAAAAAAGTCGCTATTTTATTTACTTTTGTTTTTTTCTAGGCGGATAAATTGTATAGACAATTCTGTGGGAATCTACACGAAAAACAATTTGATACAGTTACTGTCCTTGTAGATAATACTGCTGCAGTCGCCTTTTATGTTATGCAGCAGCAACACTAGAGATATATAGTTCAGCCACTCCACCAAACTTTTTTCCGTGTATGAATTTTCGCTGATTCACATTAAAAGAGCGTTTTCCCTGATCCATGCATGATAATTGGGACGTTGTAAGTCTATATAAACATCAGGATTTATTTGACCACGATATGATCCTTTCCAAACGTGAATTCCAGCCACCATATTATTATAAACTAAAGGAGTACCAGCATCACCCAGGGCACAGTATTGTTGTGAATTATAAGTGCAAATATACTTCTCCGTAATACGATAGAAACGTTGGTAGATATTTTGACACTCTCTATGGTTCATTATTGGCACAACTATAGTTCGTAGTCTCCGTGTTGATTCTTCCGGTCCAGGTCTGAAATTGAAGAGGAAATATGTTTTTAAATTAATAATGGATATCGACAGGGCCGGCTCTACCATATAGGCGAACTGGACAAGTGCCTAGGGCGGCAAAATTTAGAGGGCGGAGAAATCGAGCCAAAATTTTTATTTTATATACAGACAGAGAAAGAGAGAGAAAAGAAGGGATTGAAAGAGATAGGAGAGAATAGTGATTAGCAAGGAGATAGAAAGAGAAAGACGGGAATGGACAAAATATAGAAGGAGATAGAGAAGTGGGGATTAAAAGAGATAGGTGTTGATATGAATTGAGATGGAGATACAAAGAAATAGGCTAAATAGACAAGAGATACAAAGGGGTTGAAAAGAGGAGATTCAAGGAGATAGGCATGGATGTGGATTGAAATGGAGATAAAAAGGGATAGAGAAATGGGAATTAAGGCAGATAAAAGCGAATGGAGATTAACAAGAAGATAGAAAGGGATAGAAAAGGGGAGATGGGATGGAAAAGTGCAGATTCAAGGAGATAAGCGTGAATGTGGTTTGATATGGAGATAGACGTAGTTAGGTGAGAGATAGAAAGGGATGAACAATCTTTATTCCTCTCTATCATAGAGATAGAAGGAGATAGAAACAGATAGGATTTCTATCTCTTTACTCCCAACAGAGAATATATTAAACAGCCCTAGGCTACTCCTTGTTGTAAGTAAACAGATAGAAACAGATAGGAGTAATTTTCGATTGTCAAACAGATAGAAAGAGATAGATGGGGACGGGCGAGATATTGAAAGGGTTAATAAAGTGTGCATTAGAAGAAATAAAAGCGAATTTTTATTGACAAGGAGATGTAAAATTGTAGATGGCTGAAAATAAGAGAGATAGAAAGGAATAAACAAGTAGGGATTACAAGAGATAGGAGCGAATTGAAATTGATAAAAGAGATATAAAGGGATTGACAAAAGGTGAGAGATCGGAAGGAATATAGATGTAGTTGAAAGAGATTGGAGCGAATTGAGATTAACCAGGAGACAGAAAGGTATAGACGCGAATAGACGAGAAAAAGGAAGAAATAGAGAAGTGGGATTGAAAGAGATAGGAGCAAACCCTGTTGGAAGTAAAGAGATAGAAATTTGGAGATAGAGAAAGATAGAACTTTTCTATCTCTTCCAAGTATCCATTTTGCATCCCCAAAACGCTATCTCTTTCTATTCACCATTGTATCTCCATATCCGGTGATATATATCTCTTCCGATCTCTCAGTCTATCCCTGTGATTGGTAATATCCTATCTCTTCCTATCCCTCAGTCTATCTCTTTCTGGTAATATCTATCTCTTCCTATCCCCCACTCTATCTCTATTTCCGGAAATGTATATCTCTTGCTATCTCTTCGTCTATTTATTCGCAAAAAAATGTTATTCCTTTTTGTACCTAAGTCTATGCCCCTTGCTAGAAATTTTGATCTCTTACTATCCCCAAAGCTATCTATCTTCTATCCCCTAAGGCTTATTAACTTCTATCTCTTTCTATCTCTTTTTATCTCTTGTCTATCTCCGCATATCCCTTCCTATCTCAATCTAAACACACATCAACGACTATCTCTTTATATTTCCATCTCAATACATAACAACAAATGTCTCTTTTTATCTCCATTTCAATACACGTCAATGCCTATCTCTTTCTATTTCCATCTTAATACACATAAACGCCTATTTCTTTGAATTTGCACTTTTCTATCTTTTTCTATTTTCGGTCTGTAGTATCTATTTAAATGTCAGCTAATTCTAAAAATGGGCTGGAACAGAAGTCAGGGGATTGAAACACAGAAGTAGAAAGAGATAGATGACAATAGGGGAGTGATTGAAAGGGTCAGAAACGTGGGATTAAAAGAGATTGGAGCGAATTTTGATTGACAAGAAGAAAGATAGGTGTAGGTGATAATCGGAAAGAGATAGAAAGGAATAAAAAAATGGAGATTGACAGAGATAAGACCGAATTGAGATTGACAAGGAGACATGGATGGTAATTTAAATGGAGATAGAAAAGAATTGACAGCTATATACAGAGATTGAATCAGATAGAGAAGTAGGGATTGAAAGAGATAGAAAGAGATAGAGAGGTGGGAATTGAAAGAGATAGGCGTTGGTGTCGATTGAAATTGAGGTAGAAAGAGATAGGCGGAGGTAGACAAGAGATAAAAAGGGATAGAAAAAAGGAGATAGAAAGGGATAGACAGGTATATGCAGAGATAGAAAAAGATAGAAAAGTAGGGTTTAAAAGATATAAGAGAGATCGGCGATTGCCAAGGAGATAGAAAGAGATAGATGAGAATGGAGAAGAGATAGAGAAAAAGAGAAGAGCGATTAGAAGAGAAGTGGAGATTGAAAGATATAGGTGTTGATATGGATTGAGATGGAGATAGAAAGGGATAGAAATGAGGAGATTCAAAGAGATAAGCGTAGGTGTGAATTGATAAGGTGATAGAAAGAGATAGGCGGGAATAGGCGAGAGATAGAAAGGGATAAAAATAACTTACTGTAAATCACAACGGCCTCCCCAACCTCTAACAGTAACATGTGTACCGGACAGTAAAGGTCCTTCATATAATGGTATGTATCCAGTGTTTCTTCTAAAAGCGAACGGTGGGTCAATTGTGATCAAAGCAATACCGTCATGTTCTTGATGTGGCAGATAACCGGAGTAATGTACTTTCGAAGTTACATTGTGAAAAGTACTGCGCGTGTCATATCCTGAACCGGATAAAACGAGGTAACGCGTTACGGGTTGAAGAACACAGGAAGCAGCAGTAATAACACTGTAATGAGACAGTATCGCACCTACGCAACGAGCACGATTATTTTCTTTAATGTTTACGAGATAATTAGCTTCTTCAATTCGCGTTGGATTTGTTCCATTGGGCAAGAAATTAATTACACGTTTTTTACGTACAATAAAATCCGATGTTGCTCCTGCAAATATTTCATAATTAATAATCTCAATAGTGTTTTCTAATAGATCCTTATTGTAAGTAAAAAGATAGAAAGTCTAGCTATTTGAATCTTTTTTAATATTCAGGTTTAAAATAGAAAGGAAAAATGGATCCAAATGTATCCATGCCGACCTATTTTTATCTCTACAATAATCTCTTTCCTTCTGAATCTCCACCTTTCCATCTTTCTGTATCCTTCGTCTATTTACGCCTATCCATGCCAATCTTTTTCTATCCCTTTCGCAATCCATGCATGCAAAAATGTACACTTGGGAGGGATAGCATATCTCTATCATTTTCTATCTCTTTACTTCCAACAGGGATGATACATCCTTTAATTATATTTAAAATCTACATAAACTCAGTCTCCGAAATGTTAAGAAAATTTTGAGAGAGGTTCTCCCAAATGTCAAGAAATTTTTTATCTCTATAGTCACATCAATTGCGCATGCGTATTGTGTATAGTATAATATTTTTTAGCATTTTAAATTGCACGGGAATAGCAACCAATCAGATGCCGAACGCAAAGCGTGCGCAGTAGGGGAGAGCAGGGCACAAATGACCGGCGGGACACAGGGGTTCGCTTCAATAAAATTGTATTTTGTGGTGCGATCTCTTCGTAATGGCCATAATTACATTCTTTAGTGACTATTTCAGTTTGTGTCAAGTCGAGACGCATTTTGAATCAACGCTTTTGGAAAAAAAATATAAAAAACGAAAATTCAAGCAAAGCTTATAAGAAACTTTCATACATATAGCCTTCTCATTTGTTTATAGGTGCTTTAATTGTTGAAATGTTTATAAAGTATATGTTATTCTTCACTTAGCTTACTTTTTGTCGAAGTTTCATTACCGAAATGTTCTATGTATTAAATGTAGGTTATTAGCATTGTTTATGAATTGACTGCGGGGGCACAGAGGACCAGGTAGTGTTGGGGCACACAGGACCTATGCAAATTGCGACTATGAATTTTATATCCTCACTGTTGATAAAATATTTTTATTTATTTAAATATTTTTTATTTTAGATGGTAAATATGCGTCATGATCCATGTGCTGCAGTAGACGAGGAAAACAAATATATAATTTGTTTGAATTGTTCTTAAACATTGTATAAAAGTTCTTTAATTTTTTTCTTTATTTCTTTTTTTAATAACAAAATATGTTGAATAGTAAAAATTTATATTTTATATATGAATTACATACGCGGGGCACAGAGAATCGGCAAAGGCTGGGGCACAGTGGTCCAAAATTTTTTTTCCAAATTTGCCATTACATACGCGAATTAAAAATAACCCAGTGGGCACAAAATTTGACGACGTCTTTACGACATCATTACGACATTTTTACGACATCGTAAAGACATCCTATGTCAATGTCGTAAAAATGTCGTAACGATATCGTAAAGACGTCGCCAAATCCTATGACGTCTTTACGACATCACAAAGACATCTTAAAGATATGGGCATAGGATGTCTTTACGATGTCGTATAAATGTCGTAACGATGTCGTAAAGATGTCACTAAATTTTGTGCCCACTGGGAATAATGTATTCTAGTAAAGTGTTTATCGAAAGTAGATAGTTTTTGCAATATGTACACCAAATTTCAATTAAAAGTACGTGTTATCTCTCCCCTATTTATCAAGTGAAATTTGAGAATTACGTACTTGACATTTGAGAGAAACATGACTTGATTTTTGGGAGAACTTGAAATTTGGGAAGTTGACATTTGAGAGACTCGAGTGTATAGCAGACATATTTTACTTACTGGTGTCCTCTTCTGATAACGTCGCGATTATACCTTGACATAAAATGCCACAAAGTATCAAGAAATGCAAATATACTTTTTCTGACATTTTTTTTTACTACAATACAATTTTTTCTAATTACTAAATTAAATTTTAATAAATTACTCAGTTTAGCTGTCAATCTTCTGCTTTTTACAATTACTTCTCTGGAGAGTAAGAATTAAGATTTAAGTAAGAGTCAAAATCTCCCAAATGAAAGATTTTGTGCATTTGTCGTCATTTATGATAAGAACTTTATTTGCTCTAGGATTCATCTATTTGAAAAGATATACTATTTACTAATATTTTTTTATATTGACGTAAATAAACGCTTAAAAGTTACAATTTATAGCATAAAAAATATTAAAGTGACTATAAAAGAGATTATAACCGACCAGTATATTTAGTAGTCTATAAAAATTGTTTCCTTATCTTAAGTTTCCTTATCTTTAGTACACACGAAAAAATACACAGAGTGAAATTTAATCTTCCGCGTAGCCATATTGTCTGCTGTGACAGTGATGCTTTTTTCCCTTTGAGAAAATTGAAATTTTCACATAAAGTATTCATTTTACCAGCTCCATGTGTTTACAGCCGGAAAGCCTGCGATTTTGGTTTCTACACTCCAATAATTCCAAGCTTAGCGTATTGAGGAAGAAATTGTTCAGGTATTTGTACATCAGGTTGTACGCGTTTTGGAGGTTTCTTCACATTTTTGGATTTATGATCTTTAGATTTTTTAACATTAGCAGATTTTTTATTCTCTCCAGATTCTTCAGAAGACTCAGTTTTTCCGCAACTTTTAGATTTTTTAGAAGAGGAAGTTTTCTTCGGTTTGTATTCACCGCTAATATCACGAGGAACATCTGTTAGATTTGTTTCGTAAGCTGTTGACGGTAAAAATTTGCGTTCCTTTGCCACACCTCTTGTTTCCATAGATGTTGACTGCCTTTCAATTGGTGCTGATGAACATAATTCTGTAACAAACCAAAAGAAATTTATATTCCAATGAAATGTTAAAACATTACATGGAATGTCTTAGCAACTCTGTTAGCAATTTATTAATGGGTAGAGAAGGACGTATGTCATATAGTGGCCAAGAAGGAAATATCTTCATGGGGTCGCATTGTCAAGGTGTGTTAACAGCCTAACGTCATGGGGTACGTCATCGAAATGGATCAAGAAGGGCGTATCTGGGTACCAAGAGTACATGAGTATTTGTCCCATCGACCCCACTAACGAGGTGGTGTTAAATTAAAGCTCGTGTTCAGTGTTTTCGTTAACGACTCTACATCCACATCCGTTACTTATGGGCCTTATGAATCCAGTTCATCCCCTGAACCCAAGAATCCAAGTCCTAAAACCTTAGAAGCAATCCTATTCCCTAGAATTTCTAAGATCGTCTCTAAGGACCATTATCAAGAAGCCAAGGCAACATCAACCTAGGCAACCCCGAGATCCGACGTCCCAGATCGACCAGACTTCGAAAAGGATTTTTAGCCACAAAGGCTAACGGTAAGTTCCCAGTGGGCAAAAAGATATTGTCATCCTCTCGTCCTAAAGACATCCTTAGGACGCCCATGTCAGTCCTTTAGACTGTCGTCTTTTAGACGTGAGAAGTCTTTAGAACATCAATTGGACTGACATGGGCGTCCTAAGGATGTCTTTAGGACGTCCTCAGGATGTCAATGTCTTTTTGCCTACTGGGTCCCCTATCAACAAAACCCTTTCTACTTAAATTACCCAAGCTAATCGTAATAATTATTTTTCCATGCTGCACTAAAGGATTCCTGACATGGCCCTTGTGATTCTCACTTTTAAAATTGTAATCCTCACCCCTTGTAATTTGTATAAATAAATGTTTTAGATAAGTAAATAGTCTCTGTTCAGTTATCCTCATCCCCAACTCTGGTTAACATGGTGGGATAATTTTATTATTATCTTACCCTGTCTATCGGATAGAAAACGAGGAAAAATCTTAAAATAAAAATAGGACGTCACAATCGCTCTCAAATTTTGGAATATAGGAAACAAGACAATAAATTGATAGGATATTGGTCAAAAAGATATGTTAACCCTCTGGACCCATACTGGATGTGGTACACCCAGCGATTTGATTTGAATACGCGCCTTTTCTGAAAATTTTCATTTGATTTTTTATAAATAAATTTATTGCTGTTAAATAAAGTAAGAAATAAATATTTTTTCATCTTCCAGACTAAATTTCCTGTCGATTGAAAAAAATGCACTCAAATTAATTAATTTAAGCAGGAAATAGAAGCTTCCAAAGTGTCATTGGGTGAAAAATACCCATATGTGGGCTTTACGTAACTTTCTGAAAGTGTGGGTCCAGAGGGTTAATGTTCTAAAGACATTCAAGTTCCAAATTTTGTGAGACATCCAGCAGAAGATAATTTTGGACATTATTATCATAGTATATTGTACTTACCAATAGAAGTTATAAGGAAAATCCCCATAGTTAAGAAGAGAGTACAAATAACAATCTTCATTTTCTCAAAATACTGGAGCCTATTAGGTCTTAAAGAATTTCTTCAGCATTAGAACTTTACTTATGATAAATTTCAAATTACAATCCTTACTTATATAAACCGTTATCTTACTTAACAAAAACATTAAATAGTTCTTTTATTTGTCGTCCACATTTTTAAAGGCATTAAACTTTTAGGTAGTGATGCACAACAAGATAAGAATTTCTGTAGCTCAATGTGATAGGATAATATTTTCAAAATTGTGACAAAGAGTTTTGAGGGAGAAATACCGAGAAATAATCGGTATTAGTTAGTTAGTTAATGCAATAAATGTAATAATTAATGTAATAAAATTTTAAGCTTGTTAATCAATTACTGATTAATTTGGTATCAAACATGCCCATGTTTCTTAAAGATTCATTCAGCTTTCTCTCTCTTAAAGCTTTGGCATCAAATTTTTTTTAATTAAGATTTATTTTGCCAATCATTAATTGGATAAGTAAAATATATTTTTAAACAAATGTAATGAATAATTCTTATTTAAGTACACAATTAAATATCGAGACTAAAACATTACAAATTTAAGTAATTAAAATTAACTCTAAACCATAAAATAATAATATGTTCAATGGTATTTTCGGTAGATAATATGTTTTTATTATTTTATTGCAAACAGAGGATCCACATACAAGATACAAACAAAATTATTTTTTTTAACAAATGTTGAACGTTGAACGTCCCGCAACGTAATACTACATACCTTTATATTCTATAATCTTTACTTAAAAACCTTTATACTCTATAACTATAATCTTTATTAGAAATCAATGTAATACTAAACATGAACTATCCTACGCCTCTTTAGAAAACTATCGTTTTCACGCACCACATAAATTCATGTACTTAAACCTTCCAAATAATGTAAAACGCACATCTTCTAAGACAACTTTCGAAACGCATAATTCTTGCATTCAAATGTTATGAAACACACACCCTTCAGGAAACTCGTTTTCAAGGTATCATATAATTCAAGTACTTGGATTCATTAAAACGATGCGGAACGAACACTCCTTATCTTAAATCAGGGTCGACCTATTTTCTAAATGTCAACCCAAACCCGACTCATTGTTCTAACACCTGCGATTCGTACCCGCGAGAAAAACACCAATTCTTTGTGGTCACTTCTATTGAATACAGTCAATACATCGACCCTTATGACTCATCTAGGCCAAAGTACTTTAAGACATCCGGCCATCTGCCTCTGAATCACCAAGATTTGAGAAAAACATAAATTAATAGAAGCTGCGCAGTTCAACCCCATAAATGTCAACTTTCCCTAGCAATGTTTAGCGGCCATTTTGTATCGTCTTATTAATGGGAAAACTAGGATATAAAAACAGAGGGTTCAGGCCCAAATAGTCAGTCTGTTTCATCTGTGGAGTCCGTTTTCATCTGCTTAGTCCACGGAGAAAAATGGAGAAATAATTTTTATTATGAGTAATGTATTGTATTTTAGAGTACTATGATACTAACGACTATTGCTCGAGTACAGGTACTCTTTCTAAACGGTCAGGTTGTGGTTACTAGATCTTCCATTCCTATATCTATAAATAAATGTTTGATGAACTAATAACATTATTCGTAACATAGATTTTATTTTGATTCCATTCAGAATAAAGGACCTTTTGTAAAGGAGATCTTATGTAGTAAACCTAATTAAAATTTATTACTGTGTATGGTTAAGATTAGAATGGGAATAAGATGCGTCGTGTAATGTTAAATATTCTTCGCGTCTAGAGACGCTGCGAGTGTAAAATAAGCTTGAGTCTTCGAATAGTCTTACACTCTGTCCCAGACAGTCCCAAATCTCTCTTGGGTATACTCAAGCGTATGACGCAACTGTAGTAACGTTAGTGCGAATGGCCGGTAGTTCGCGTCATGGAAACAAGTGCTAAGCACATTTGTTTCTCAAAAAACGAGACTCCACAATGGAAAATAATATATTTTCAAAACGTGGATCTAAAAACTAGAGGTCTATGTGAAAAGTCTGTTTACTTAAAGACAGTTTAATTAGTACCTATACTTATTTTAATACATCATTTCTAAGTTTTGTAAACATTTTTCATCAAATAAAGTAAAACAATAATTTAAAAAAATACTGTTTATTTCACTTATTTATGCGAAAACTAAAACCCAGATCAAATTTTGCCAAATGGCTTTTCTGTTTCTTTTTTTTTGTCCTCTATCACCCAGTATCCACACGTTCATAGGTGGTGGGACACCCTGTATATATATATAAACATAAAACTTTAATATAAAAAGCTTCGTAGACAATAAGTTTCCAAATTTGAATTTTCACGCATGGAAATATTTTTTAAAACGTAATTTTTAAAAAAATTGATTAATTCAAATAGCAAATATATGAGAAAATATTTTCTCATATATATACATATATAAAGCAAAATATATATTTTGCTTTATAACACATTAATTAAAAATTTTAAAATAAAACACTTTTAAGCCAACTATTAATAAAATTTGTAAAGCACAAAAAATTAAAAATATATTCCTGGCAATTACCTATGGCTTTTCAGCGCAAGAGCTTGGCTGAGGTTTTGTCCAAAAATTCCAAGCGGTTAAATAGCTTAGGCGGTTAGTGCGTGCGTTTAGGATTTAGGGTCAGGGGTTCGATCCCCAGCGAATGCGATTTTTCGAAGCGTGTGAGCGTGCGATTATATGTGTAAGAGTCCGTGCGAGTGATTGTGTAATTTAAAATATAAATTAAGTGCACTTATCATGTTTAAAACATTTTTTTTTTAAATTTTGAATTACATTACATAATCTTTTCCGAGCTGGTACAATAG
>UCOK01002120.1:0-23229 GCA_900474325.1 Synergus umbraculus | reverse complement strand
CCTGTAATTTTGGGACCTTTTTTCGCTTTTTTTCGAACTATCTCCTCGAATCTTTTTTATTCGTTCAGGAATTTCTGAACGATTTCTTTTTCGACTTTCCCGGGATATTTCTTCGCAATTTCTTTCGGCCATTTCGTCTTCTATTTTGCACCAAACATTGAGTACGGAAGTTGATTTGTAAGCAACAAATATTCCAGACGTGAAAGCGGAAGATGATAGGGTACGCAAATGTGGGAAATTCAAAACCCATAATGAACCGAAACATTTCATTCGTCGATTCACTTGGATTCACTTATATGAACTAGGCTTTAATGTAAGCGATAATTTAATTGGTCAAGCAAGCTTTATATAGGGCAGAAAATAATTCTCATTGGCTATTCTGCCTTCGACATTGTTTTGCTAAAAGAAAAAAATTAAAGACAGAAATATTGTAAAATTATGGTATATTTAAGAGGTATGGTACGCGAAGGATGGTACATGGTACAAGAGTCAAAATTATGTTACGATTACATAATTATGGTACGGTCTGGCAACACTGTTAGCGTTAGACACGTAGGGTCCGAGACCTGGTATCTGGTGCTAACAGCTCGAAATTAAATGGAAGTAAGAGGTAAAATGGGTTTAAAAGGGAAAAGAAACTAAAAATCTTTTGATTCCATGGCGAAGACTGTTAAGGTTGAGATTGAACAACCAAGTCGGAGCGCGATCGTCAGATGCTACCGGTGTGGTAGTCAGACCGTAAACTGAACTATCCTGCAGTGCTCTCAAACGAGGCTGCCAGCGCGCGCATAAATGTGGCTTACCGCTAAAGAAATTCTCCCATTGGTCAAAATTTTTCGCGCGCGATTCAAAATCAAATTAATTTACAATATTTAAAGTAAAATAAAATAGAAATTAGGAATTGTATTTGATTTTATTTTGCATAATTTCCAGGTAAAATCCAAGATTTTGGAATACCCTTGAAATATGTTAAAGTTATATTAATTACGCGTCATTTAGAGTTTTTTTAGAATTTTTTTACCGCTTAGTATAAAAAATATAAGCTTTTAAATTAACATTGAAGAATTCTCTTCGAAAATCCAACTTAAACACTCAAAAAACTATTTTTATTAAAGAATGGACCTTACTTGTTTCGACAAAAATAAAAAATTGATATCTACCCAGGTTCAATTTTTTATAAATTAACCTTGAAGCTCAAAAAATCAGTTCTCAACAAATAAAACGAGTAAAACTAAAGAAACGTGGCAACGTTGCAACTTGCATTTCCTTTGGAGCAGAAGATACAGCTGATTTAGCAGACGATTTTTGAATATTCACACATACTACAGCTGCCTACTATGAAGTCAAAATGTTGACTGACTTCCGCAACGTTGCCTCGTTTCTTCGCATTTTTTTCCTATTTTATAATTTATAAAATAACTAATAATATTAGGTTTTCAGACAAGAAACATAAATAACTGTTATCAAGAAGCACAATCTATTTCAAACAAACAATTTACGTATTAAATAATATTGTTAGGAGTCTTTTATAATAATTTAAATCATAACCTTTTTAAATTTTGTTTTGCAAATTATTGCTTCCTCATAGAGGAAGCTTTGTAGTGGTGACAAAAGCCAGTTTCCTAAAAAAGGTTTTTTTGATCATATTTCAAGGGCAATATATCTAATATGATGATCTGAAAAAATGTCCGCATGTGTGTGTGTGTGTCACGATCCAGCAATTTCTTGAAAAGGCGTATAGATAAATTGATGAAATTTTGCATAGTTATTCCACTATATACCTAGTTGAATTTCTTACAAGGGTTTAACAAAATATTTAATTTTACAAGTTTTATATACTTTTATAATTTTCGAAAAATTCATTTTTCCAATATAACTTCTCAAATATTGAAAATTTAAAGCTGATGTACGGAAAATGAAGATTCTTTTCACCGAGACGAATCGATTGACCTATATGATTAATGCATTTCATTAAAAAATAAAGAAGTTATGTTTATTTATAATTTTGAAAGTTAATTTTTCGCTCTATGTTTTCAAATAATCAAAATTTTGAGTTGACGTAAGGAAAATGAATGTTCTTTATGTCGAGACGAATCGAGTGACCTGTATGATGAATGCATTTAATTGAGAAATCAGAAAGTTATGGTTAATTGTATTTTTAAAAAAGTAATTTTTCGACTATAATTTCTGAAATAATTAAAATTTAAAGTTGATGTAAAGAAAATGAAGATTCTTTGTATCTTGACGAATCGATTCACTTAAAAGATTAATGCATTTTGTAAAAAAATAAGAAAGTTATGCTTTATTGTAATTTTCGAAAAAATTTAATGCTGATGTAAAGAATAGTTAATGCTTCCTCTATGAAGAAGTAAATCATATTTGCTTACAGGAAGCAAAGTGGTTCTTGAATGAGTACAAAAGTTGATACAACTTGACAGCTAGTTCAATGATTTTATAAGTCTATTTATGAAATTTTTTTCAAACGCTCACATGATTCAAAAGTTGCGCATGTCCCTCCTTAATTCCACAAAATACTTTACATTTCAGTAAAAATTTTTGAACTAGGAAATGACTACCAAAAAATTGAAAAAAAATCTTTATATATATTTTCAAAAGTTGCAATGTATTTTATTAGTATTTATATTTTCATATAACCTCAAAATACATTTAAATTCTATCAATATACATTATATTTCTATTTGCAATTACATTATACCTACATTTTATTTTTAAATTGAGGCTTTGTGCTACTTCTTAATAAACTTGAAATTTTTCGAGTATATTTTAAATATATAATTATATACAAATGGCGTGAAACAGAAAATGATTATCGATTATTACAATCAGCGTTAACTTTACATTGTTTACATCGTGCTTCTCCAACGTGTCAATATGGTAAGGAACGAAAAACGAGGTTTCCGAAAGTGTGTTTTTGAAGCGATTTTGCAGCGATTTCGTGCAGAAAAAAGGACAGTATATTTATTTTCGTTAGTTTGATTGCTGAATTAAATAATGTATCCAATTAATTATGGGTTCAAGCGATAAAGATTCTGGATCTCAAGATACTACTTCTTCGAAGTGTCAGAAACAACTGGCGAAGCGCAGAAAGAGACTTCCAAGAATAACATTTCATAAATATTGGTGTGATTTTCCTGAATTTAAGGGATGACTATGAGACAGACTCGGAAGAAGCGGGCTATTCAATTTGCAATTGTTTTTTTAGAGATCATTTGATTCATATTTGTGTGCATGCTAATTCAGCGAACCATCAACAAAAACCTTTCCAAGCTTTTGATGATTTTGATGAATTACCTACTGAAGGTCAAACACACGCAGAGAAAGTCAAATGGGCAGAAATAAAATAGTCATTGCTCATTGCTAAAAATAATGTAGCGATTAAATTCTTAGACCAATTAGTTCCTTTGGTGAAAGGATGTTGTTCTTCACGCATCTAAATGCACTAATAAAATCATTGGGTTGGCACAACGCGAGACTGATAAAACAATAGATATTTTAAAATCAACGAAGTTTTCTGTTTTAACTGATGAGTATACAGATATTTCAAATAAGACGTAAATGTGCGTGCTAGTTTAATATCAGTCTCCTTTAAATAAGAAAGTAATAACTCTGTTATTAAAATTGATTTTTCATAACATCAAAATTGAAAATTCGACTTTCGATGTCTTCATAGCGGGTTGAAAGTAGCAGTTTCAACCCGAGGGTTGAAAGTAAAAAACAACTGAAGAGAAGGCATCGAAAGTCGAATTTTCAATTAATTTTATGAAAAATATTATACGTGAAATTGTCGCCTTTCGCCCCTTGTCACGTAATATACTATGCCTTGATGCTAAACACTGTTCGGCTAAAACTATGTATGAGACTTTTAAGGACCACTTTGTAAAAAATAATATTCCTTTGACAAATATTGTCAGTCTCGCATGTGACAACGCATCAGTTATAGTAGGGTGTAAAAACTCATTGTATACACATTTAAGATCTGATGCTCCACACTTAGTTTTGGTGAATTACGTTTGTCATTCATCTGCGCTTATCGCGAGCAAAAGTTGCCTAATTTGTGCGAGGAATTTGTCAAATCCGTAGCATCTTACGTAGTAGGGCTATGCGGGTTCTGGCGCACTTACCGACCGAGTAAACTGAGCCGGCAATTTATATCGGTCGGTAAAGTAGATTCCTACTATGCCACTAAACCGAGTCGGTAATTTGGCTCGGTCGGTAAAGTAGGTTCCTATTATGCGACTTGGCCCCATCGTCGATAGATGGCGCCACTATCGCAAATTTATTTGAATTTTCCCGGCAAATGTCCTGTTTTACCGACTGTAATTTAGCACAGTCGGTAATGTAGGTTAATCGGGGGTGTATTTCAATCGGTATTGTGACTCGGTCGGTAATGCAGATTCCTGCTATGTGTTGTCCTAGCTTATCGACCACGTTCTTTCGAATATATATTTTGAAATTTAACAGGTATGTATACTTTAATGTATTGATAGTATAATTCATTGCAGTATGAGTAGTGGGGATGGAGTGGTAGTGGGGTGGAGCAGTAGTGGAGGTAGCGGACTGGGTATATAAGGTGGCCCGCAAGCCGTGGAAGTCAGTTTTTTTCTGTTTCAGATGCAGCAGAGTCGTCCTGAGTTCTTCGTTCTCTTTAAATTTTCTTTTTCTGTTTCAGGTTTTTTATTCTGTTTCAGATTTTTAGCGATGCCGAAGGAAAAAACTGCGAGGAAATCTCGACGGCGCATTCCTAATGAAGAATTTTTTGAGTTATGTGAGGAATCTACCACACTCATACAGATTATAGAGGGAGCGCTTGTATCTACGAGAATAATGGAGTATGAAGATAAAACTATCAACGCTTTTGAATGGCTGAATAAATGTAATAAACATTTATGTATTTTAAGAAAGCTTTTAAGAACGTTGCATCTGTCAACTTCTGAGAAACAAAGATGTATGAATTTGATACATCAAATTGAATATTTACACTGTCAGTTTGATGTACTATTAAAGCGAAGTGAGGGTATGCGAAAACCTAATGATAGTGTGAGATGGCGAGACAGTGATGTAGCTTTTAATTGTCGTCTGCAAACGGGTGTTATTATAAACATAGATCATAAGGATATTAATGCATTTCTCGATGATGCCTATGTTTTATTCGAAGAGCGTATAAAAAAGTCTCTAAACAGGTTTGGTCCGTTGAAAGTTTACACGGTATTTGCTGCAAAATTTAGAAAAGTATTTAAAGATGGTAAAGAAGAGATTGATTTAAAGACTTTTGCCACTGAATCTAAGGAAATTTTTCCTACAACCTTGTTAGATGACTGATATAATGATCACGTGAAACAACCGACTTTAGTTACCGTTAAAGATTTTGAAGAACAAGATTCTGGTTGGAAGTTACATTGGATACATAGATTAGACGTTAATGTAAATAAACATAATCCAATGCGTGCGAGTTCTTACATAGATTTACCTGCATCTATTAAATGAAAGAAAGCTTATATTAATGTACAAAATGCTGATAATCAATGTTTTAAATGGGCAATCCTATCGGCACTGTATCCAACTGAAAAAGATTCACGTCGTGTCTCCAAATACCGACATTATGAAGAAGTGCTTGATTTTACAGGAATTGAGTTTCCTGTAGCATTCTCAGATATTCCAAAATTTGAGGCGCAGAATGATATTTCTATAAATGTATACGGTCTTCTTCTAAAAAATAATAAGTTCTCTGTTTCTCCTCTATGTCTTACATCACAAAAAAGAGAGCGACATATAAATCGTCTGCGTATTGAAGATCATTACATAGATGAGAATTTAAGTGAAGAAGAAGAAGGTGATGATGCAAGTAATACTCCCTTCGAATACCACTATGTCTGGATCAAAAGCCTGTCTAGACTAGTAGGTTCACAATTGTCAAAACATAAAGGTAAAAAGTTAATATGTGATCGATGCTTACATTATTTCGAAGATGAACGTAAGCTGCTGATTCATGAGGAGAACTGTAAGATCTTAAATCATACTAGAATTATTTTACCAGAGTGTGATAAGAATAACATTGTTACATTTAAAAATTTTAACAATAAGGAAAAAGTACCATTCATCATTTATGCAGACTGTGAAAGCTTATTGATTCCCGCGGATGAATCTCAAGAAACGAAAAGCAACACCAAAGTGATACAAAACCATAAACTACTAAGTATTGGTTATTATCTAAAGTGCTCATACGATGATTCACTATCTGTATACAAAGCTTCACCTAGAGAAGAAGAGAATCCAGCAAAGTGGTTTGCTAAAGAGCTACAGCAATTCGTAGAGGACGCTGAAACGGTATTTATGTGCTCTATACCAATGGAGAACTTGACTCCTGACCAAAAGAGAAGCTTCAGAAATGCAACGGTTTGCTATATATGAGAGAGCACATTTGGTCTTGGTGAGAAAAAGGTAAGAGACCATTGTCATCTAACAGGGAAGTATCGTGGACCTGCCCATAAAAATTGTAATGTAAATTATCAAGATTTGCGAACCATTCCTGTTATCTTTCATAATCTTAGCGGGTATGGCGCTCATTTTATAATTAAGGCGATGCTACAGAGTTTGAAGGACGAATTGATCTCCTCCCTTTAAACAAAGAGAAATATATAAGTTTTACGAAGAATGTAAAAGGGAATCTGATCAAATTCCGATTCATAGACTCATTCCGATTTATGGCATCATCGTTAGATAAGTTAGCATCGTATCTTAGTGAGTATAAGATTGTCAGCTCTGTATTCTCAAATTTTAGTAGTGCAAAAATTCAATTGCTTACACGCAAAGGAGTTTTCCCTTATGAGTACTTTGACTCTAAGGAAAAACTCAATGAGACGAAACTACCATCAAAAGAAAGATTTTATAGTAGATTGAATGATTCAACTGTATCCGACGCCGATTATGAGCATGTGCAGCGAGTGTGGTCTGAGTTCGATTGTAAAAAGCTTGGTGATTATGTATACTTGTATATGCAGACAGATATATTGTTACTTGCGGATATTTTTGAAAACTTTAGAGAGCAGTGTCTGGTAGCATATGGTCTAGATCCAGCACATTATTATACGACTCCTGGTTTAACATGGGACACAATGTTAAAGTATACTAAAATAAAGTTAGAACTCTTCACTGACAGTGATAAAGTAATGTTTATTGAGTTTGGTTTAAGAGGCAGAGTTAGTCAATGCTCCAATCGTTATGCCAAAGCCAGTAACCCTTACATGGAAGCTTTTAATGACAATGAGGAAATCACTTATATAGTATACTTGAAGCAAACAACCTTTATGGTTGGGATATGATTCATGCGCTTCCATTTGGTGGTTTCGAGTGGGTTCCAAACGTTGATAATAATTTTAACTTTAATGTTCCAGATGATGCACCCGTTGGCTATATTTTAGAAGTAGACCTAGTTTACCCTGAAGAATTACATGATACTCATTCTGATTTTTCTTTGTGCCCTGAAGACTCGAAACCGCCAGGGTCAAAGCATGATAAGCTCCTAACTACCCTCCTACCGAAACGTAAGTACGTTATCCATTATCGTGCACTGAAACAAGCCCTGAAGAACGGTCTCCAACTAGTTAAAATCCATCGCGTTCTCAAATTCAATCAGTCTCCTTGGCTTAAGATGTATGTATATTGATTTTAACACAGCCATGAGCACGAATGCCAAGAATGAATTTGAGAAAAATTTGTTTAAGCTAATGAATAACGCAGTGAACGGAAAGACAATGGAGAACGTACGAAAACATGTAAACATCAAACTTGTGACAAAGTGGGAGGGTAGATATGGAGCAGAAGCCTTAGTTTCAAAACCTAATTTCCACAGCCGGACAATCTTTGATCAAAATTTAGTGCCTGTGGAACTTAGGAAAACTGAGGTTTTGATGAACAAACCCATTTATGTTGGACTACTTGTGCTGGATGTATCGAAAACCTTAATCTACGATTTCCATTATGCTTATATGATTAAAAAGTACGGTAAGCAATGTAAATTACTGTACACCGACACTGATAGTTTGGTTTACGAAGTTAAATGCGCTGATATATATGCGGATATGAAAGAAGATATCCATAAATTTGATACCTCTGATTATCCTGTAGATAATGTGTACGGTTTTCCGCAAGTCAACAGTAAAATATTAGGCCTCATGAAAGATGAGTGCAGCGGTAAAATTGTTACAGAGTTCGTTGGCTTGCGCAGTAAAATGTATAGCATTCGCGTGAATGGTGAAGATTTTATAAAGAAAGCGAAAGGTGTGAAAGCAGGCGTAGTTAAGAAGACGATTACTTTTGATGATTATATACATTGTCTCCGAAATACTCAAAGTCAAACAAGGGCTCAATACTTTATTAGATCTCGTCTTCATAATCTACAGACAGTGAAGCAGACTAAGATAGCATTGAGCTCTTTTGATGACAAACGGTATCTTTTACCGGAAAGTACAGATACCCTGGCGTGGGGTCATTGTAGCATTAAAAATTATGCTGATGATATGTAAATATTAGTTCTTAGGTCTACGTATATATTGTAAAATAAAATGATATTTATATTTATTTTCTGTATTTATATATTTATTGAACGCTATACACCTAATTACATTAGTTTAACATTACTTTAACTTTAAATTAATTAGCTCTAACGTTAATTTAACAATACTTTAATGTTAATTTAACTATACTTTAACATTACTTTAACGTTAACTTAACTATACTTTAACTATACTTTAACATTACTTTAACGTTAACTTAAATATACTTTAATTATACTTTAATGTTAGCTTATTAATTTCATTAAAGATCTGACTTTTCTATCCAACTATTGTGTGAACTGTCAAAGCCTAGCCATTTGACATAAATTTTATTTCCACGTCTCTTCAGGACCTTCTCTACAAGATAAATGTCTGGATATTTAACTTTTAAAAGTTCCTGTTGATAAAATCCTCCAGCTACCGGTTGATCCTGATAGTCTTTCAGTTTGTATGTCACTGGTTTGGTAGGCATCACTTGGTCCACAGTAAATATTTCTGTTGTCCAATTTGGTGTATATCCTTTCTCAAATACGTTCTTATACTTGCTTATTCGAACTTTGTCACCAACTTTGAACTTTGTTTTTCTTGAAGGAATTTTTCTTTGTTTGGAGAAACGATGCAAAAGTTCCTTTTCATCTTCATTTCCAACATCTATTGGTTTCATACCAATAGTTCGATGTTTCTTATTGTTGTATTTGGAAATGAGAGTGGGCAAGATTTCTATCCATTTATAATCTCCTTGCAAACTGAATTGTGGCCACATTAAATTCTTGAGTGTACGATTGAATCGTTCAACAATTGATGCTTTTAGATTACTGTAAGTTGAATACAGTTTGATGTTATATTGCTGCATCAGTGTCTTAAATTGTGTGTTGTAAAACTCTTTGCCTTGATCAGTATGTAAATTTTTTGGAACTCGTCCTTGTACAAGTATAGATTTCATGGCTTAAGTAACATCTTCTCCACTTTTACTCTTGGTAGGAACAGCCCAGGCATATTTGGAAAATATATCTATCACTGTAAGCAAGTATTTGAAACCCTTATTCTCTCGAGAATATGGAATCATTTCAACTAAATCAGCTTGCCAGGTATTATCTATACCACGCATTATCACACGACGACGTGGATAATTTTTTCTTGCTGGCTTATGCAACTCTGTGACTACTGTAACTTTCTTTGCGTCCATTTTCTAGTGCAATCAATCGAGCGTCTAGTTTAGCAATGAACTCAGCGTTCTGAAATGATAACTCTTGTTGAGTATCAATTTGAAGATTCTTAATTTTCTCGTTGATTGATTCTTCAAGAATTCGCATCAAAATATTATTATTATAAATTTCATTACGCATAGATGTCATAACCTGATAGAGTGTTCGGATCTCACTTTAAACAATACGTTGTACAAGTCTTAAATTAACTTCGTCGTATTGCTCTTCACCGTCTTCCACGTTACAAAGTCTTTTCTTATTGATGTCGAAATTACCTTTTGAGGTAATATTAAAACCTATACCAGGAGGTCCACGACTGGATGATGAACAAGTCCGTTTCAGTGGACGTCCAAACACGTCAATGCTCATTTTGATACTGAAGTTATAATCAGTTGTACTCTCTTAATATATGATTTTAGCTTCACGTAATTCCTCAATAATGGACATTATTTCATTATTATGACTTGAATTTCCTGCTGATTGAGATGCCATGAGCAGACGAAGACGGTCAACTAGTTCATTAGGATCATCCCAATAAATGTAGTCAGGCTTTTGATTTTCTAGCACCATCATGAATTAGGGCAAAGAGTACTTTTTTTGTTTATTCTTTTTTAATGAACTTCCTCCTTTGCTTGATCGTCGTTCTTTTAATGATTCTTTGTGGGGAAAGAGTTTTTGAATAATATTCTTATATTTGAAACTTTTATCAATACGTATAGGTTCAGATGAACTATAGTTTTTCTTATGAGCATTAGTATCAATAAGAATTTCTTTGTATTTGTCTAGATCATCTGCGCTGATGAATGCTTCAATTGGTTTTTGTTTGAATAAAAGTTCAAACAAACCACTATTTTTCACATAACTCTTATTACCTACACTGATGTATTGACCTTCAAAACTGATAGGTGTGTCACCAATCATAAACGATCCATCACTAAGTTTACGAACACCATATATTGTATCCAAATATTGTTTCCTATTCTTATTTAATAAGAAGAGAAATTTATTTGTTAACTTGTCATAATTTTCAGTAGGTTGAACATTTTCTTCTTCAAAACTTTTCTCAATCATATTTGTATCATGAGAAATATCTTCTTCATCTTCATCAATATCAGTGGAGAAAGAAAAATTATCATTATCTTCTTCATTTTCTTGTTTTTCTTCCTTTTCAATTTTATGTTTAATAAATTTATTTTTATTTATTTATACATCAGAAAGATCTACTAATTTTTTCAGTGGTGTAACAAGAGGTTTAAAAGCCTCCTTCAAAAGACTTTCCGTAGCCTCTTTACCCATCTTTAGCATTCGGTGTTTTCGTCTAATTGCATCGCTAGCTTTCGCTATTTGACTAAGTACATCTCTTTCCTTTCGAAACATGTTTATGTCTCAATGTCTCAGATTAGACTAAATTTATACTCAATCAAACTCTTATATTTATAGAATAATGAAACAATCGAATCCTCTTCTATATCTACCTTGATTTAAATTACTATCTTTATCGATAACTAAGAATCCATATTTATCTTCATTCCAACATGCTGAGCATAAATCTCTAAACTTATTGTATGTCATATCAGTATTTACATGATCTTCATATATATGTTTTAGATTTTTATCATCTTGTCGAAAAAGAACTAATAAATTAACATTATCTCTAACTAAATGTTTAGGAATACGAGCATAAGTCTGACATAGGTAAAAACAGTCAACACTGACTGAACTACTTGTTCATGTTCGCTAAATGGAAAATACTCTACACCATCTACATATTTTAGTACTTTTTCCAAGAATTTATACTTGGGCTGATGAAGAGATTTTGAGTAGAGATAAATATTTTCAAATCTGAGACCATTTGGGTGCATAATTAGAGAAAGCAGTGCATTTGTTTTACCACAATTTGATGGTCCACAAAAAACTGCACGAATACTATCTGAGAGTAGACTACCGTGACGTTTCACCCTCTTCAGCTTAGGCTGAACGAGAGAATCTATATTTGCAACCGGAAGTTTAGTTGGTTGTTTCTCGAACCGCATCTTAATCTTGACTACCACATAAACTATAAATACAGTGCTTATATAGCCTGCCAGTCAGTCTAACACTAATCTTCGTAGAGTAAGAAATGCTTGTACACAGGAGAGAAAAAGTTATAAGACAACGAGGTAAAGGCCTTATTAATAGTATTATCAGTAAGTTACCTTTCGAGTTACATTTACCAGGATATCAGTATTGTGGTCCTGGTACTAAGCTGGCAAAACGATTAGAATGAAGTGATCCAGGAATAAATCCACTGGACGCTGCTTGTAAGGAGCACGATATTGCCTATTCGAAAAATCGAGAGAATATTGAAGTGAGAAACGCTGCAGATAGAACACTAGTTGAAAAAGCGTGGCAACGTGTTTTGTCTAAAAACTCCGGTATTGGAGAAAAAACAGCTGCATTAGCTATAACTAGCATCATGAAAGCTAAATCAAAACTTGGAATAGGGTTGAGAAAGGAGAATAAAAAGGCTTTTAAGAAGAAGAAGAATAAGAAGCAAAGATCAAAGAAACGAGTGGTGCTGAGGAAAATTGTGGATGCTGTTAAGAAATCCATGATCCCTGGTAACGATGCTCATGTCACCATCAAAGCTGCTGTTGAGGGCGCTCGAACAGCTGTTAGAAAGGCTGGAGGTAGAGACAAGGTGAGGGCGCCTCGTATTCTACCTTTACCATCAAAAGTTGGTGGTATTTTACCACTAATTCCAATTTTCGCTGGACTCAGCGCACTTGGAGCTCTAGCTGGTGGAGCAGCTGGTGTAGCAAAAGCTGTAAATGATTCTAATGCAGCCAAACAGCAACTTCAAAAAACTGAACGTCCTAATAGAGCAATGGAGGAGTTAGCTCTTGGAAAAGGACTGTACTTGAAACCCTATCGACAAGGTTTAGGGCTTTATCTCAATCCCCATCCTAAAGGTCAGTCTTAAATCTAAAACGAAAAAATGTAAGTCAAAAAACTTGCAGTGAAGCTACCACATCGCGCCTTAACTGATTTTGATATACTCAATTATGCCAAGACTCTAAAGATTCCATATTTTCGTGGAGTTTTTATGCGAAATGAATTATCATTAATGGTTCTCATAAAAATGAATCTGCCGTGATTAATCTTGATGATAGAGACGGCCCTGGCACACACTGGGTAGCATTTAAAAAGAACGGTAATGAAATAATGTACTTTGACAGTTTTGGTAACCTTCAACCACCAAAAGAACTTGTCAAGTATCTGGGTGTTGGTAGCTTCATAAAATACAATCATGACAGATATCAAGATTATGATACATTTCAATATGGTCATTTATGTCTTAAATTTCTATGTGGACAGCTTAAAATAAAGAGTAAATATAGTCTATATAAGTGTAAGTAATTGCTCACATGGAATCAGTATATATAAAGACATCATCATGGATGAATCGCTCATTCTGAATATTTCAGGCAACTCATCTGTACTTGAAGCAGAATATTTTCCACCAATAGAGCTCTCACCAAACAAAAATTATGTTTTAGGTCTAGTTGAATTACTCACTTTCAATTCAATTCCTAACTTTGATGTAGGAAATAATAAATTTTATATTGGTGATGAAGTGATAACTATTCCCCCTGGTAGCTATGAGATTGAAGATATTGAAAAATATGTACAAAAGAATTTGGAAACTAAAGATATTATAATAATTATTAGACCCAACAACAATACCTTGCGTAGTAAAATCAAGAGTAATCACGAAGTTAATTTTAAGCCAAAAGATTCTATTGGTCAACTTTTGGGATTTACACCACGTGTTCTTGAAGCTAATAAGAATCATACATCAGATTTACCAGTAGCTATTCTCAAGGTGAATGCTCTCAGAGTTGAGTGTAATATTACAACTGGAGCTTATATTAACAATCGTAAAGTCCACACGATTCATGAATTCTTCCCAATAGTTCCACCTGGATATAAGATCATTGAAGTGCCATCACATGTCATTTACCTTCCAATCACTGTGAAGACAATACATCATATTCAACTCCGCATTGTTTATCAAGACGGAAACTTGGTGAATTTTCGAGGTGAAATTATAACAATCCGATTACACATAAAGTCAACGTGATGGGTATTGTTTATAATCGTAAAGTGGGTGGAAGTTATATAAGTAAACCACCATGTCAGAAACCATTCAGTCTTCAAACAGTTCGCAAGAGACTAACATCTCAGAACGCGCTCTTCCTGAAGCAACTAGGTCTGAGACTTGTACAAGAAAGCAAAAGAAAAAAAAAAAGAAGAGGAAATATCGACCATTAATTTATATTTTTTTTACTTGCCGCTGTTATAAATATGGAAGAAGTACTGAACATTCAAGCTCCAGTGAACTATGATGAATCTCTAGCTCACTATGAGATTCATGCTCATCAACCTTACGCTTCATCATAATTTAATAACAGTGAAGAAATTCGAATTGCTGTTCAACATCAAGATTTATGCATTCTTTCAAATAAAAGCTCATTGCACATATATGGAAGACTAGTTAAAGATGATGGAATTACAGCTGTGACAGCTACGCATTTGATTAGTAATGCAGTCTGCTTTCTATTTGATGAAATTCGCTATGAATTGAATGATATTGAGATTGACCGATGTAAAAGTGTTGGACATACTAGTACAATGAAAGGATACATTTCTCTAACTCCTAATCAAGAAAATTCTGTTGAAAATGCAGGTTGGCTTGGATTAGATGTAAATGTAAATGCTAGAATAACAAATAAAGCTGGTTACTTTGATGTAAATATACCACTCAACATGATTTTAGGGTTCGCAGAAGATTATCGAAAGGTCATTATGAATGCTAAACATGAACTTATCTTAACAAGATCGCGTACAGATATTAATGCTATTATTCAACCAGCACAAGGAGAAGCTGAAGAATTCAAAATTCTGCTTCATAAAGTGGAGTGGATGGTTCCCTATTTACTACCATCAGATCGACACAAGATACAATTGTTGAAATTTATTGAAAAAGATCCCCTTATTTCAATGAGTTTTCGATCATGGGATATGTATGAATATCCATTAATTCCTGCTACTCAAAAACATGTATGGCAAGTGAAAACTTCAACTCAATTAGAAAAACCACGATATGTTATACTAGGATTCCAAACAGGTCGAAAAGATCAGCGCAAGAGATATGCCAATTTCTTTGAGCACTTTAACCTTACAAACATTAAACTCTTTTTAAATTCTCAATATTACCCGTATGGTAATTGAAATTTAAACTTTGATCAGAATCAATTTGCATTATTGTATGAAATGTATGCAAATTTCCAAAAGTCCTATTATGGGAAAGAGTCTAAACCTCTGTTAAAGAAGAATACATTCAAAGACCATGCTCCACTCATTGTAATTGATTGCTCAAAACAAAATGATTTTTTAAAACAGACTTCAGTCGATGTAAGGCTAGAATTTGAATCTGGTAATAATTTCCCTGCCTCTACAACAGCCTAATGTTTAATTATTCATGATCGAATAGTTGAATACAAACCCATCAGTGGCGCTGTCAAAAAACTAATATGAGATAGTGGGGTTAATATTGAGTGGTGGGAGTAATACGGAATGATATAAAAAGGCCGAATCGAGCTAGAAAAATCATTTTCAGGTGAAATGGAGTTCATCGTAGACACTCAAGGCTTCAAGCGACCCTATAACGACTTTGTCTTCAAAGAGTTGGCCATTCTCCCTCTTCAAGAAGAAGCTCAACCCTTGGTTTATCTCTTTGAACCACCCTGCAACGGGAGTTCACTACCTGGACGGTATAAGAGTGAAAATACGTGGCTCACAAGAAACCACCATGGAATTGATTGGACTGCTGGTGATGTATCATATGAAGAACTACGATCTCTACTTCAAGAAACATTAGGAGGTGCACGTACAATCTATGTAAAGGGGTTAGAAAAGAAGAAAAATAGATACTGAATGTACAAAATTTAGAGGATTTTAACTGTCCGTCATTGGGGAAATTAAAACCTGAAAAGTTGACAAATACATGTATAAATCATACTTTTAAAAACAGATACTGTGCGGTAAATAATGTAATTACTCTCCGAAATTGGTTTCTAGATGATCCAATCAATGTATCTAATGCTGCTAGAGGTACTGATGAATTAGATGTTAATATTAAGTTAAAAAATTTCTATGATAACTGTCAATCATTTTTGTAAAACATAGTTTAAGATTTTTTGAATAAATTACTTTTAATATGTAAAAAAAAATTTTAGTTATATATTTAACCTTATTCTCCCTTAATATTACTTTTATATTTAACCTTAATCTAACTTAATATTAGTTTAATTATTTACTTATCTTAGTAAATAAAAAAATATTTTATTTCTTATACTTAATTTATTTAATTCTAGAAAAGGAAGGAAGAAAGGATGAAGCAAAAAGTTTTATATTTTAACTTTTATTTATTTATAAAAACTTTTAGAGACATTACATTTTATTTAAATTCTACGCTATTGCATACACCTCCAAGGTATCACATTTGTAAATTATTTGTAGCAGCACTTTCTTGCATCATCTGCAGGCTATTTGGATCCTCCTCGAAGACCTTTACGAATCTGGCCGGCAAAAAAACTTGGAAATCACCGTCCAAGACTACGATGATCTTAGGGCCGTACCTGGTTTGTACCTTTAGAAGCATAGATACGTTATAGAATCCGTTGGGAGTAAGTTCCGACAACGGCCTCGTTGGTAAAAAAGTCTCCATACGTCCAACAGCATTGATCTTCTTCAAATCCATCTTCTTCTTCCTCCTGGACTACTGCTCGAACATTCAGCTGCACCTGTGAACAGAAATCTACCGCTAGTGGCTCGCGAACCGCTTTATATACCGATAGCTTATCCCCACTTTCCACAGTTTATCCCCCCTACTTTTATCCCCACTAAGTTTCACATGCGCGCGCAGTTCTAACCTAAGAGGGATGTCCTCCTCCACGAGTGATTTCAAGCCAATCTAATTAAACGTGATGGCGGTGATAGTGGTCTTGTTGGAGGAAGAGGTGGTGGTCTCACTGATGGAGCCGGACGTTTAACTGGTGTTGGTGGTGGTGGTAGTAATGGTGATGGTGGTAAATCTAAATACGCCATCAGCTCCTCAAAATGTGGACAACCGTGCAATAGGTTTGCCATCTGTAATTGAAATAAAAAATTAAATTTATTATATTTAAATAATGAAATTTAATAGAAATATTTGAACATTAAATTAAATTAACCTCTTCCTCATCAATATTAAGGATTACCAAATCCTCATCGACGTCGTCCTCGTCGTCGTCGGCTTCATCGAGGAAATAATGCGCACAATGTTTGACAACCTTAAAATGATCATATTTCACAATTAAAACTATTAATAAACAGTGTAAGCTTGTTCTCAATACACTATTTATTAATAGTTTTAATTGTAAATATGTCTTACTATATGGTCATTTTGAGGTGGTAAATCATTTATTATATGCGTTAAATTATTTTATAAAGAAAACAATAATAATAAAATGTAATAATATAATTGTTTATTGAACAAGTATTAAAATATATATTTTCAAAATTATATACATTCTAATGGTACAAACTAATAAATAAATATTCGTTTAACAAAAATATCTAACAATATAAAAAAATAAATGCAGAGACTGCAAAACAGCAATGGCTCAAACAGAATAATATTTGACGCTGACGTCTACTTCGAGGAGGTCTTTTCCCTTGAGGAGTATTTTCCTCTTTCTCAGTATAAAAATTTATCCCTTCCTGTGAACTTCTTGACCCTTCTTTAATTGATGACAATAATTCTGTCAGCGATGGCACCATCGCCATAAAATCTGGTGAACCCGGCTCATGTAGCATATCTTTCTTCATCTATAAAATAAAAGCACATTAAAAAAATTTCCTATCATTACATTTTTGAATTAAAAATGACTTCTTTAAATGATTTTATACTTACTGGCAGATCTTTTATTGGTGACAATAATTCTGTCAGCGATGGCACCATCGCCATAAAATCTGGTGAACCTGGCTCATGTAGCATATATTTCTTCATCTATAAAATAAAAGTACATTAAAAAAAATTTTCAATCATTACTTTTTTGAATAAAAAATGACTTCTTTAAATGATTTTATACTTACTGGCAGATCTTTTATTGGTGACAATAATTCTGTCAGGGATGGCACCATCGCCATAAAATCTGGTGAACCTGGCTCAATTTTTTCGGTTGGTGCAGGCACTGATGATCCAGCAGCAGGGACTGGACGATTCTCTTGATCACCATCACCATCACCATCACCAGGTAACCGTAGATCCTTTTCCGCCAGTATGGATCTAGAAGTATTTTCATTAAATGTTAACGGAATTACTTATGATGATGATGATGATGGTGGAATATCCCACCGCGAACGCTTTTTTATTACAGGTGGGACATCCCATCGCGATGGTCTCTTCCTAAGTCCACCTGCGTTTCCATTTCCATTTCCTTGGAACTAAAATAGACCAGGTCTTGTCGGATCATACGGTTCATCAATTTTAATTTGCTTTAAAATATTTAAAGCTATCTCCCTTGAAGAAGATGGTGGTAACTGAAAAGAAAAAAAAGTATATATCTTTTACATGAAGTAAATGTATAAGCATGCACCGATTACATATAATATTATTTTAAAAGAAGAAAAATTTACATAAAAAAACTCTTATCTGAAGTTCACCAATCTCCAATTTTTCCTCACTCAATGTTGAGGGAGGAGAAGGAGTGGGTAATTTTTGAAAAGAAAAAACTTTTACCTCAAGATTCACCCTCAATTTGTTTTCTTCCGAAGTGAAGATCGGGACTGGTAAATATAATATTGGCCTCAAAGATCTTCTAATTCGTGGGTCAACTACATCGTGTCGACAAAGGCAATGTTTGTCGTAAATAAATTCCTGAAAAAAATTCCATTATATGTAAATTACTATTTTTATTTTATGAAATAACTTCTTTATATTACATTATTATTTAATTACCATTATTAAAACAATACACTTAAAAATAGCCAATACCGGTATCACTTTCATATGTTAATGAGCACATCTCTAAAAAAAACAACAATGGCGGAATTAAAATCGATACCGCGATCTATACCCCCTAGAGTGCTGGGAGAGGGTTATCTGCTTCACATCACGCTTATTGCCAACTTAAATGTATAAGACAATCCATATTCTTCAATGGCATTAATAATTGTTAATTAATAATCTATTCGTGGGTAGATTTAAACACAATTTCGAAACCTAAGGAAATGTGGGACTGACATAACTACATATTGACAGACAATAAAGTAAAAATAAGTTTCTTCGTTGATAAGGTAAAACATGACAATATCAATTTATCGCAAGGCGGGAAATTTTAAATAGGTCTACGTTATAAGCGCAGGGTTCAGTTAACGAGTTCAAGAGCTATTGTTAATCACTTTCAATAATAATGTTTTAACAATAACATTCACGCGTAATTTTAAATATAATCTCAAAGCTTAAGAAATTGTGAGAACAAATAAAGAACATATTGACAGACACCAAAGCAAACAAATAAATTTCATGATTGATAAGGTAGAACCCTGCAATATCAATTAATCGGAAGGCGGGAAAATTTAAAATAGATTTACCTTAAATCATATGAATTTACTAAATAGAACAAAAATTCAAAGAGTTACATAGAATATATAAAGTATAAATAATTATACATACCTGTAACAAAGAAATTATTCAGTCGGTAAGGGAAACACACCAAATAATTAAAAATAAATATTTCTGGTGGCAAAAGTAGAAACGTGTAAATACAAATTTATTTAAAGTATTATGAGCTCACATGGTAAGGTGGATTAAAAATTTAAACTTAACTAATACATTATAAAGAACACACTCAATATGGTAGAACACTTGGCGGGAAAAATTCAAATAAATGGGCTTTATCTCTCGTCATCATGAGTACAACACATAGCAAGAATCTACATTACCGACCGAGTCACAATACTGATTGAAATACACTCCCGATTAATCTACATTACTGACTGCGTTAAATTACAATCGGTAAAACAGGACATTTACCGGGAAAATTCAAATAAATTTGCGATAGTGGCGCCATCTATCGACGATGCGGCCAAGTCACATAGTAGGAATCTACTTTACCGACCGATATAAATTACCGACTCAGTTTACTCGCTCGGTAAGTGCGCCAGGACCCGCATAGCCCTACTACTATCTTACATTTCAGCAAGTCTAAAATGTCGCGCTCTGTGTAATGAATTCCAAAAACTTTTCGTTGGTAAAACCTCTCAAATATTAAAGTTAGCAGCCACTCGATGGCTTTTTCATTATGAGTGTGTTGTTCGAATTTTAGATAACTAATGAAGTTAGAATGAGAAAACACCTCCGCTGAAAAGCTACTAGAGCTTATGCAGGATGAGTCTCTAAAAGCTTATCTTTTCTTTTTGAAGTACTCCCTTTTCTTTAACACTTTTAATGCTCAGTTCCAAACTAATAAAGTGATAATCTACACAATATCAGAACGCAGCGAGAAATTGTTTTGGCGTATCGCAAATAATTATCTCAAAACTGAAGTTTTTCTCTAATCAATACAGCCCATAGATCCATTAAAGAAGGAAAATCACGTCGATTTGGATTCAGTAGCGTTAGGATTTGAATGTGAAAAAATATTGAAGAACATGCCACTTGATGAAGTCAAGGCAATTCGCGAGACTTTTTATAGTTTTATATCACTGCACAGTGGGCCAGGAACCACGAAATCTGGCCAAAAACCAACTTACAAATTTTGGAAAGGTGAATGTATTTTCGAAAACTAGACACCTTGAAGTATCTTTTGGTGTGCTGCCATGACATTTTGACTCCTCATTGTCGTTTGACAAACATGCAAACATTAAACTTCGAACGTAATTTCTGAAATTTTAGTTTTTCGAAATGGTGATGTATAATTTAATATTAATTGAAAACGTGGATATATTTCATCCTTCTACCTTCAATATTAACCAATAAATCGATCTGTGTCCGAAAACGAGCTATATAATCATCATCATCATATGTTTTTTACCTTTTATCTATGAAAATTTCCATTTTTTTCATAAAGTACTATCTGCCGATTGTGCCAGTGAAAAAACAGCTATAAACAGTGCGAGCACGCGCCTGGGGCACTATTAAAATTGGCAGTTATTAACATACTTTGATGTGAATCTAAGTGACTGACTCATCCGACTGAGTCCTCGATTTCTCGATTTCCTAAGAAATTATCAGCGAGAATGTTTTTCAAAATAAAAAAAAATTTTAGAAGGGGAAAAAATTTTTTTTTAATTATTTTTTTTTTCATATTTCTTCCAAAATGTCTGTTTCTAAGCAAAGCCAAATTCATGTTATTTATCATTGAGACGTCATTCGCTCATAGATTCTGTAGAAAAGATTATTCTCATGGCTCAATTTACGAAGAAAGAAATTTTGGACAATATCTCTAATGATAATGAAAGAGAAAAGGGAGTTCATTATATTCTCAAAAAACTTAATTTAGCAGTCAACGAAGTGAAACCTGAAGATTTGAATCGCTTGAGGAATGCAGTTTCAACCCTTACAACAAAACGAAAAATCAAATTAGAGAAAGCAAGTAGGAAGAGAGCGAGATTCGAAAAGGACAATGCAGAATGGCTGAGTTCATCATTCCAAGTTCCTGAGTTCGTGTTAGAAAACCATGCGAGTTCCAGCTCTTCTGGCCCTGGTCGACCTTCTCTTTCATTTTCCAGAATGTCAGATCGATCTAAAAGACGAGTTATTCTGCAGGTAAGTGAGCAATGCAAACACGATCCCCTCAGAATTTTGATGGCAGCTCAATGTGCCACAAATCATTCTAAAATGACCGATTTGGGCAAAATCATCAAGAAAGTTTTGAGTTCACATGATGATAATACAGAAGTGAATCAGTTGCTGTATCCACCACGTCCTGTTGTACCTAAGACTGCCGAAGAAGCACTGGCTTTCATATTGGACAACGATCTTTCAAAGAATGTTTATTCGAATATACGTTTAGCATCCAAATCGAGTGAAGCAGACATCTGGCCAGCCTACAATCATGTAAGGGATGTGAAAGCACAATGCAGGCCACCAAAAGAAGACATCAAAATAAACGAAGAAGAAGCTGTAGTCAACCTTCAATCACTATTGTTTCATACTGCCCAAAGAGTTGTTCAACTACAGCGTGAAGTCTTCCTCCAAATTATCCAGACTTCTAACCCTACTGTAATTGAAGCAGTCTTCATTTTTTCCTGGGGATTTGATGGGAGTACAGGGCAGTCATCTTACAAGCAACAATATGAAGCAAAAAATAATTCTTCAAAATTGGATGATTCGAGTTTGTTCATTACCACGTGTAATCCGCTGAGATTAACAACTTCGACTGGAGATGTTATATGGAATAAATTGGCTTCACAATCAGAAAGAATGTGTCGACCGATCTCAATCAAATATGCTAAAGAAACTTCTGCGCTAACTTTGAAACAAAAGCAATCAATAGAAGAGCAAATAAATGAATTGGAATGTTTAGAAATTATGCTTGGAGACTGTTGCATACGAATACACTTCTCTCTGCATTTGACGTTGATAGATGGTAAAGTTTTGAGCACAATCACAAACACAAAATCGATGCAATCATGTCCTATTTGTGATGCTAAACCTAAAAAATTCAATGATCTCTCAAACAGGGACAAAGGGACATTCATACCTAATCCAAATTCACTCCAGTTTGGAATCAGCCCTCTTCATGCTTGGATAAGACTTCTTGAGTTGGTATTGAACATAGCCTACAGACTGTATGTGAAAAAATGGCAAATGAGATCCGTGAAAGATAAAGCTGAATTTGCACGACGAAAGAAAGAAGTTCAAGAAATTCTGTGGCAAAAATTAGGGATTAAAGTGGGCATACCAATATCTGGAGGAGCTGGCACGAGCAACGATGGAAACACTGCTCGTAGAGCCTTCAAAAATCCAGCTGTACTCGCTACACGTTTGGGACTTGATGAACAACTGCTTCGTAATTTTCGTACCATATTGATTGCCTTGTCTTGTCACCTACCAATCGATCCAGTACTTTTCGGAGACCTATGCAATGCTACTGCTGAAATCTACGTGAAGTCATACAATTGGTATAACATGTCTTCGACTCTACACAAGATTTTGATACATGGATCTGCAATCATCAGTACAAGTGTACTGCCTGTGGGCATGCTTGCTGAAGAAGCATCAGAAGCTAGGAACAAGAGTTATAAGAATTTTCGAAAAAATCATAGCAGGAAATCTAGTCGTGAAGCAACATTGACGGACCTTTTTTATCGATCGATGGATTCCACTGATCCCAAAATATCTACTGTGAGTCTCATGA
>UCOK01002115.1:0-137789 GCA_900474325.1 Synergus umbraculus | reverse complement strand
ATATATATATATATATATATATAATATTACCAATGTATATTATATATACCAATAATATTTAAAAAAATTAAAATTAGGCTTTTCTATCAGAATTTTAATAATATGTTTTTTAATTAAAAATAATGAGGAAAGGAAAAGTTTATTGTTCACGACAGAATTATTTATCTTTTATAATGTAAGACATTTTGATTTTCATTGTTTTATCCTCATTCTAATTATTTGATTATCATTTTTAAAGGCGTAAGTACAAATAAATGATTTCATAAGCACAGTAGGCTGCGTTAAATAATTTACCTAAAAATTTGCATAATGAGAATTTGATTGTTCAGAATAAATCTTGGAGTATCCTTTATAAATCCAGAACGGTACAAGTAAATTCTGAAAACAACTGACAATTACATAGAAGAAAAAGCTGGAAAAAACTGACTGAACTGCAATCATTTTTCGGTAACTTTAAACATTGCAAAATTACCGTCATAATAATCTACGAAAATTTGTCTTCGGTTTGTAATAATTCAAGAAGATTTTAATGGAATGCAAAAAATTCGAAAGAATTTAAAAGAAGTCTATCAAATGAAAAATACCTATTCTAATCTATTAGTCGATTCAATTCAATGTAAAGTCAAAACCAAAATTTGTAACCGCGATCAATATGACTCATATTCAGATTGATTTTAGATTAGCTTCTCGGATTCATGATCCGATTAGCCTCGAATTAATTCGGATTGAAAATGCCATCTTTAGAAGGGAATAAAGAAAAAAAAATTTTCAACAATTGAAAATAATTCACGGTTAATTGAAAAGAAATCGAGAGATTTGGAAATTAAATTAAAAGAATTGAAGTGAAGCGAGCCACGTTAGTAACACGTGGTGAAAATGTGAGCGCATTGTGGGCTCGGCTCATTTGTTTTTCTAGTGTTCTAAATTACACATCATGTATGAAAAGATCTTATTTAATTTTCTCATAAAGAGATATTTATTGAGGTAAAAAGCTTCTGATCTTTATCATATAATAATCGGATGGAAGCGAATGATCAGAATACAACAAGAACATAATAACTCAAAAGTTCAAAAACTTTTTTTTCATTTCTGTATTTGGACCACACTACTAAGTAATCTACTATACTTTATACATAATTATACTTACTTTACTACTAAGTATAATATTATAAAGAATATTCAAGAATTCAAAGGGAATTAGGAATTATAGTAACCCTTCCGAAACGAGCTGGAAGGGTGGATTGAGCCCGAAGTTTGCGGTACATGGTCTATGAATTCGATCAAGAGCAAACAATATTGTCAGAGGGTGTTTATCAAGGCTTGGGAGGTGAGCAGTGAGTAGTGAGCACACCCAGTACGATTATAGAACCTCTCATAATATCCTATCATTATAGGGTCATCGTGGGCCGTGGGGTTTAAGCACATTTTAATACAGGGTCTTTTATGTTTACACAAAAAGCAATAGTTTTATGTTTACTTGCTCTTTCGCCTAATTATAATAATCGGGAAAAATGCTATTAAAGCGTATACCGGAATCAAGTTCCTTTTTCAAAATTTGATTTCCTCATTTTACGCAATAAAAATTATAATTAGATATTTTTTCATTCTATAGCGGTCTACTCATTTTTTAAATAGAATTCTGAGTATACAAAGAAAAATTTCCTGGTTTTAATACTTTTATTTGCTTACTCACAGAGGAAGCTTTGTATAGTTTTTACATTTTCCAATATTTTTAAAATGGTTTAATTAAACTTTTTCCTCTCTTGATAAATGCCTAATACAACATTCTAATCAGTTTTTCAAAATACTGAATTTAAAAAATTGTATGTACATTTAGAATTTTTTTTAAAAATTGATTTTTCGACAATAACTTCTCAAATTATCATAATTCTAACTTATGTAAAGGAAAAATAGATTCCTTGCGTCGAGACGAATCGATTGACCTCTGTATGATTAATGGATTTTATTGAATATATTAAGGAAGTTATGCTTTAATATGTAATTTTGAAAAATTTCGTTTTTATCTTTGTCTTCAAATAACCAAAATTCAAAGCTAATGTAAGAAAGTAAAAGGTTTTTTGCATCATATAAAATTAAATAATCTAATATAAATAAATTTTATCAAAAAATATATGAATGATGAGGTCGAAAGATTCTTTTTGTTTCGAGAAAAAAGAACTATATAAATTTTTAAATATTGAGGCAAATAGTTAATGGTTCCTCTAAGAGGAAGCAAAGTGTTCAAAAAAATAAGCACAAAAAATATAAATATAGTTAAATGGAACACCCGAGATCGAATTCACAGCTAGTTTATAAAATGAAGAGACGAGATATAAAACTCCCCTTAACTTAACTCACTTATCGCTCGATAGCACTAGCATTCGCTTTTTAGGATTCTCATAAACTTCTCGATCAAACAAGGGTGCCAAACGTTCCTGTATGGCTTTTGTCGAGAACTTTTTCCCTATCTTCTATATTATTATTTAAGAGTTTTAAAACAAATTTATAACTTTCAAGTTTAATGCCCTACTTTTTCCCACTATAGCGCTTTTCATTTTTTGAATAAAAATATATCCGTACAAAGCGAAAAAAATCTATAATTTTTATATTTTTTTCGTAATTATGAAAAAATGTAATTTTTAAGTTAGATTTAGAATTCTTCGCTTTATGCAAAAAGTAGGTATACATATTATACTAAAATGAACTTTTTGTCTATATATAAATCTCCGATTATTTCAATTTGATTGGAATTATGTATTATTATTTGGGATCATGTCAGGATCTCAAAGGAATTTTTTTTTACTCGTAAATTTTGTATATATAGTTGATCGTTAAGCTTTCGTTTTTTGAGAGCGAACATTTTGCGAATATTCACTATCCGGTCCGAGCAAGTTCCTCATCCGTTTCCCATTGAAATGTGCTGAGCTCAGAGCTCGACATTTCCGAGTCTCCGAAGCAAACCATTGTTCAAATGTTCAGAACCACGTCGCTCTCTCCTGCCCTTTGCTTAATTCCTTCGTTTCTCTCGAGCCCTGAATCTCGAACCTCAAGCTGAAAACGTCGAATTCAAGAGTAGGCCGGCGGGCGGAGCAGCAAGAGAGCTTATAGACTACTATTAGGTATAGCATTGCAAAAGGATAGATGAAATTCCGGGAATCACGTGTCTCGCGCTGTAGCTCTATCGATTCTTAGCTCTCAATTATTATCCTGATACATGTAATATATTATTTTGCGATATTCAATTCGAAAAAAAATACTATTACTTATTACTATTTAGCAGGGCTGCCACAGAGTCACTTAAGTCGCTTTTAGTCACTTTTTTTCAAGTCACTGTTTTAAGAAAAAGTCACTACAAGTCACTTTTTTTAATAAACAGTCACTATAAGTCACTTTTTAAAAGGAAAAGATACTGAAGAAATTATTCAACTCGCCGAGGCTATGCCTGTAGCAGTAAGAGAATTGGAGAAACATTTGAGAAAAAGCGAGTTGAAATTAATAAAACCCAGAAGATTGTATAGAGAAGAAAAAAAATGATATTTTAGATTTTATCTCAAAAAAGGAAGGAAAATATAAATAATATAGTTCGTGATTTTCAGGTTTTCTAGTTCCTACCCTAAAGCATTGTGGAAATGTGCAAAATAAGTTCTGCAGTTTTGTGACAATTTTGTTTAGTTTTTGTAATCTACTTGTAATAAACCGAATTATAATTTGTGTGACTTGCAAAATTTATTCTGGAAATTGTAACCTTGGTATTCAACAGCAAATTTAGAATTATTAATACTAAGTGTTACTCTGGACATATCAGGCCTCTTTTTGTCATTTTTTAGATAAAATTGGTCACTTTTGTCACTTTTTTCAAGTACATTAGTCTGTGGCAGCCCTGCTATTTAGTAATAACTCGAATTCATTCTGATTGAAAGTTCAGATTGATTTTTACTAAAATTGTTTTATTTCTAATATCTAGCTGTTGAGTAAGTAAATAAATGAGGAAATCAAATTTTTGAAGCTATAATTTTGATCCAACACCCGCAATAAATATTCAAGAACGAAACATGAATGGGGGTTGTATAAAGCCCGTTAAAATGGGGTGTCTTTTTGTCTTGCCAAGGTTGATAAATCCGCGGTTATCCGTAAATCTCATAGAGGTGGTGGGGTGAAGATACTAAAGTGACTCTCGGATGCTTGTGTGAGACGCGTAATTACGAAATGTTGGTAAGACAGCGAAGGGCTCGTGATGGTCATTTGTGGTTATACCGTGGAGTACTGACTCTTATAGGGGACGAAATGTCTCCTGCGATCCCTCAACGAGATACCGGACACGCGAAAACTCTTACCCCGTGTGATGTTCAGCTCGTCACGCCATCAAGACGGAGACACCAAGATTGTCCACCCCGGGGGTGTACAAATTTAGCCATACATTTTTCATCCCTCAAAATATTATTAAACATACATTTACAATTGAACTCAAACTATATTTTCCTAATTAAAAAAAATGTAACTGGTAAATAAATATATACTTTATCAAATCCCCATCTTTTATTTATTTTTACTCTCTATACCTCTCTCCAATTTTATTAATTATTATCATGCCTGAGATTGTATGGAGGCCCTAGAGGCCTCCCCACCTTTTTTCAGAGCAGGCCGGACCTCTCTACCTAATTCTTTGAGTTTAACATTTCTGAAATTCAAAAATTCCTGAAACTAGTTCTTAAATCACTTTAGAGATTAGGAAAATTAAATTTAGTGCAAAAATTACAAATAATAATAATAACTTGTTCATTGAAAAATTTTGAATCCCCACATCTATCTCATTGGTCATTAAGGCAATATGGCCGATCTTGAGAAAGGCATCTAATATAAAAAAATAATTATTATATAAATTATTATTAAAAAATTCTATTATTTATTGATAAATATTATATAATAGTTATTATAAATAAATAGTAAAATTTTTTATGAACAAAATTTTCTTTATGAAACTCACCCCCCCCCCTCCTAGTCAACAACTTAGGGCCACCCTACCTTTTTGGTTACAATCTCAGCCCTGATTATTATTAGAACCGGAAAAACGTCTCCGGCGAGTGGACCCAGCCGGTTTTTTTAACACTGGCCCGGCTAATTATTATTTTGGTGAAAAATATGTTATGAAAATATTTACCATCCCTGGAATAGCGGCGGCTCGTGTCAACGACGACTACACATCGACACCACCGTGCATTTATATATAAGTTCCTTGCATTTATGTGGACTTGGCTTGGACGACATGCAAGTCTCCTGCAGTGACTCTCGTGTCTCTTTATACTCTTTGTCCATCGTGGCCACCCTCGACCTTTTAAACCTCGTTAATAAGTTCGTTTTTCATTTTCTTCAGAACACGAACCTTGACTATTCTTGTTATTATAGATCGTTTCAGTCTTATATAGAATCATTTCAGATTCGGCTTGAATTTTCTTTAGGGCGACCAGATGGGTTGGATCAAAAACCGGGACACTCTGCAATTTTCCATGTACCCCCCCACCCCTCTATATAAAAAAGTCAGTAATGTTTTTTTTATTTTATTATAAATATTTGAAATATATCACGGCCATTAGCTTTCTTGGTTTTCTTTCTGCTTTCTTTCGATTCGTTATTATTGGTCGGTAAAAAATATTTCATAAAATTGTAGAAATTTTTTAGTTTTATGTGATTTTTACGAAAACCGGGACATTTCAGGTGAAAACCGGGACGCCCCAAAAGTTGACGAAAACTGGGACGCCGGGTCACCCTAATTTTCTTGAAATCTCCTGAAGTCAGTGAAATCTTCTGAATGCACTTGAATCCACTATAATTCACCATCAAATTGATACCTTACATTACCGACAGTTTCGATCAGCTGGAGCAAATGAATTTTATAAGTTGGCAAACCTTCTTTTACGCTCTTTTCGAGCCGAAAGATTCGCTCCCCCACAGTTCCCTTTACGCCACGGTTGGGTAAGTGAAATACCCATAAGGTAAATTACATGGTTTTTACAGTAATTTACCAGGTACTTTACTTAGAAAACATCAAATTCATATGGATTGGAGGGGGGGGGGTCTACATAAAATACTTGAAGTCACGTGAATTCATTTGAATTTTCTTGAAATCTCCGGAAGTCAGTGAAATCTTCTAAAGTAATTGAAATATCCCGAAATATCTTGAAGTCAGAAGTAGGTGTACACCCAGTTGGCCGAGTTGTCAACCCCTCGTATAAATATTAGTTAAATACTAGTTCTTAAATCACTTTAGAGATTAGGAAAATTAAATTTAGTGCAAAAATTACAAATAATAATAATAACTTGAATATAACTTATATATATATATATATATATGTGTAATTAAAAAATCAGGAACTAGCAATTAATATCCGTGATACCAGCTGCACTTGAGAATATGATGGCACATTAAAGAATCGATAAATAATTATATCCATATACATTTGGACATTTTTTCGCTCTGCCAGGCGATCGAATTTCAGTAAAATACAAGGGATGGGATATTATACAGCCTTGTTATTATAGATATATTTTATAGATGTTCTTATATGGAGGAAAATGTAGATCTATAAAAGAGTTAAGTACATATATGTGTATACGTATTAATATAGTATACGTATAAGGTATAAGGTGATCGCATAAAGAGCAGGAAGACCGTATAGCGTCATAAGTATGATAAGCCGAGCACATACTTGACGTGAGTACTTTCAGTAGCTAACGTGTGTTCTGTTCTTATACAAGTATAAGAACGGTATCACACGAGACACGCGGCAACGCAGGCTCTGGTCTCTGGACATGCCATCTAGATCGAGTGCTAGATATCGCGTCCACTCATATTTATGGCCACCAAGATTTCGCATTATTAGGGCCATTTACTGTTTTCGCCCTATAATATCGCCTTGCTTGAGCCAGCTACCTATAGCTATAAGCTAGCTGCGAATCGGCGATCGTCAACGCGACGACGCGTCGAGCTTACAAGTTCGATCGCCGAGAAGCGATTACCGTGCAGTAACGGTGTGTAACCTTACCTACGAGAAATAAATAGCACGCTTTGCTTTCTTGATGATAAAAGGAACCCAGGCTATACTTATTAGCCAAGCGAAAGAGAGAGAGGGAGAGATTCCGATCACTACTCTAACGCATGGGAATGCCTCTAGAATACCATTTTCTAGTGATGGTATATCTAAAATTTTCTTCACGAAATTTTACATATATTTTTTCTTGAGATTTAGATTTCCTTGATTTTCAATCACTTTAGAAATCCTCAATAATGAAATAAGAATTATTTAAAAATGTAATATTAATATTTGAATTTTTGTTTCTCTGAGAAAAAAAAAACCTTATTCTTAAATTGCACTTTAGTCTAGTATTGATAATTTTGTTTTGGCAGACAGGAGAGAATCTCGATCCCAAGTTCTTTGATTGTAGATCGCCTTCTTAGAAATGAAATTGCAGAGTCTAGACTGCATGTCTCAGTGTGTCTCACGCCTGGCACAGGTGGCCCAAAGAGCAACGTTGCCTACTTAGAAACGAATTTGAACAGACTTCCAGTCATCACAATTGATATCAAGTGATTAACTCTTCTAGAAAAAGGCAAGAGATTAATAAGAAACATGCATACTTTGAGATCCATGCAGACAAGCAGTCTATTTTCTCGTCTCATTTCTCACGAGTGTTTCGTCGATAACTTTCTATTATCTACAATATAAATTTCACACTTCATAATGGAATCAAACACCTCAGAATAAGTTTTATTGACAATTATTCTCTCTCGAGTAATACTCGAAAATAGTTAAATTTTTGGTTTCGGCAAAATGCGATTTCAGATTTAAAAAATTAGGGTTTCATATAATGAAAAGAAATTCTAACTGGCTAAAAGAATATAAAGGAATTCAAATGAATTTTAAAGAATTCAATGCAATTCGCCAGTTCCAAATAATGAAGATTAATACGAAAAAATCCAGAAAGCTCCAAATGCAAAATCCGACTGGAAACTTTCCAAACTTTTTTTTTTGCTTTTTTTTCAAAACCTAAATAGTTTTACATTTATTTTCAAATTTAAAGCAAATCTAAAACCGACATATATGTATAAAATTTCGAAAATGAACACAGTATATTATACCACAATAATATTTTATTAAATATCAAATTTCAATATAAAATATTTCTATACTTCTTTTGATATTTACGGAGAATTATCTGATGAGTTTAATACTTGGGGTCTCAGTGCAAACATGTAAACGGGATACAAACCACGAGGCAATCCATTCTGTTTTTGCTCTTTGATACAAATCAACCTAGCTCGATTAAATATTCTTTGCAATTCTCCGTAAGGTCTCGTTACAGAAGAATCCTCTGTATCAATGTCGATTTTGTCTAGACTAGTAACATTTTCCTTAACGACAATCACACCATTTTCAGCCAAACCAAGCCTGTAAGAGATTATTAAAATTTTAATAAGAATTAAAAATATTTCAAAAGAGTTTAGAAAAATTCAAAACAACTTGTAAGTCGAAAAGACTTACACACAATTCTTCAGGAATATAATCAAATCCTCGTCACATAGATGACCCAAAACCCACTGAGTCCATATCAAATCGTACTTCTTCTCAACAGGACAAAAGTTTTGTAATCCTAGAAGAAAATTTTAAAGAACGAATTATCGAAAGCATTTAATTTAGATTTAATAATAATCAAGGAAGTTATCATTCGAATTTTCAGTGTACATCAGATTTCAAAAATATTTTCAAAACTTTTAAGATTTCAAGTTTTTTTTTTAAATTTTAATGATTGTTGTGGAATTTAAGGGTTTTACGGACCTATTGCTATTACTATTATTAATAGTAATTTTACCTATTGGATAAAATTCACCAATTTTCTCGGATAACGACTCCAGGTGTATTTTTGCAGCTTCCAAGAATTTTGGATTCTGTTCAACGAGGTCTACTTTTTTAAAATACTTCGTAAGCAAGTTTTTAGTTACTCTGCCAATTCCGGCTCCACAATCAAGGCTTTGCGTCTTTCGAGGAGGATTCGGTATCTGGAATTTAGTTTATATTACAAATTGCGTAGTGGATTTATTTTTATTTTATTTCCACATATTTTTCATTTTAAGATATAACATTAATCGCAAAGAAAAAAATGTTTCGTATTTTTTAGATTCAAATTTTAATTCAAATGAGTTGAAATGTTTTTCTCTTAGACGTTAAATACACAGCATAATCAGGATCATGAACTATGTACATAAATGAATAGAAAAAAAATGCATTTTTTATTTATTATTATTAGGAAAATTAGTGAATTACTTACTTTGAATAAAGATTTCAAAAAAGAGCTTGAACCTTCGATATCCGTTTGAGAAATAAATCCGAAACCTCCTAACATTCCGTTAACAGTAGGAGGAATTGTCTCCCAGTATTTCACTGCATTAGTATAAAATTCTATATTTTTTAACTCCTCTTTTTCCATTTTTGATTGATTTCAAATACTTTGCAAAAGAAATTTCGAAAAATTACGAATATTTACATTTTTCAATTTCATACAGAAATTAGGTTATCATTTCAGACATAAAACATATAAAAGCAAATTAAGGAGGTAGGCCAAGTGAGAAAAGATTCAAATCGAAACCAGGGTTGGGTTGACACACCCACGAGGAAGGCATACATGAAAGAAGTGCCGTCCCATGTGGGCGCAAAACGCAAAGCGTAAAATGAACAGCCAATTGTAAAACGCTTTTAGATTTCTGTCTTCTTAAAGATTTTCTATCATTGGCTGTTTGTTTTGCGCTTTGCATTTTGCCCCTGCATGGGATTCCACCCTTAAACTGGACTGGAGGCAGCGGAATATATCTTCAGTGCTCTCTGCCGCTATTTTTTTGAAACAACAATTTCAATTTTCGCGATACCTTCATAGTCTTTATCTATCACTGCATTTTAGAAATAGAGATTTTTTAGTAACTTCTAGTTTTTTTGTGGCCAATTGAGATTATGTCCAATTGGAAATATGGAGCAATCTATTATCTATACCTACTCTCATGAAAGTGACAAAGTAGACAGATCTGTTTATCTCTTTCACTCTCGTGATTTTCTGCTTTACGCCGACGTTCTCTGCCGAAATGGGACTCAGCCCTGGTTTCCATTAGAATCTTTCGAAACCAGGGTTGGGTGGACATGTTTACTTAACATTTACATAGGTTCGCTAGTGCATGCACATCATTCGCATGCAGTATCTACTATCTAGAAAATAATACATTTCATGTTCCACAGTTCTAACTTATAGAAGAGGTGAGCTTGTTTGACAAAATTATTCTTATAAAATACGAGCGTCGTTGTCAGTGTTTCTATTTTATGTCATAGTTTCCAATTCTCGAAGCCTTGCAGAAGCCCATCTCTCGAGAGAATCATTGTGTAACGACGGTGCATATTTTTAAGTAAGTAAAATCTAGTTTTCTTTAACGTTTGGGCGCGCTTCCGCGACGATCAAATATCACCCACAACGCTTTAATTAAAAAAACTATCACTATGCCATCGGATCCATAGAATACTTATTATTATTTTTTGCCTGATTAGAATCGATACGGCATATTATTATTTATGTCGAAATATTGATTCTCATCCCGGTTTAAGTTTTTTCTTTCATTTTGTTCATTGATGTTTGGGGTGAACTACATTTCCAGACGATAGTAACTTGACGGTCGATGTTTACTTACACGATGCCGGAAAATATTATATGTACCGCAGCCTGTCTAACGATTTAAATCAACGAACAGAAGAAAGTTTACCACTTATTATTACAAAAGGTGGTTGTTCTACTGGAATTCATTTCATTATAATGTATTTTTTTCGTTAAAGTTTGCTTAGATATACATAAGTTCTGTGGCAGTGTATTTAATTGACGTTATAAATGAACGATCAGATGAGCGGGACAACGTCGACTTTAATTTAGGTTATATGCTTTTTTTAATTTTGTCAAATTAAAATTTCATTATTTTTGCAACCTTTTTTCTTATATTATTTGTAAAATGTTTTTTAATAGAATAACTATTACTCTAGATGTGCAACTTTCAATTACATATACCTCTTTAAAACGTACACAATTAAATTAATCTTGATAAGAAAGGTCAAGAACGTTATATAAATATTGATTATTTACTAAACCTGGAAACAAATATTATTTGTCTACCAAAATTTGAAATTGATCTATTTGATTTATGCTGAAACTAAATTCAAAAACCAAGAAATTGAAATTAAAAAAATATTTTCTATTATAGGCATGAGGCGTAAAAGCGAAAGGAATAAAGCGAAAGGTTCACCGGAGAAGAAAGTAGAAAAGCCAACGAGAAAATCAACACGCCGACGCGGTAAAAGGGCGACATCATCATCTCCTGAGAGAGATGACTCTCAAGAAGACACTACTTCCGACGCTTCTCTCACGAGGGACACCAATAAGGATTCGACTCGTCTTCAGACAAAGGAGTTAAGATCAATTCCTGAAAAGAGTGAACCTGGCATAGTGATTCCAGATGTTGTGAATAAGGATTCATCACCAGAGACCGAGGACAATGGATCCGTATGGAAAGTGGCGCGAGCCGACGCGTCCCCTGGACAAATACAAAAACTGAAAATATGTAGACAGCGCAATATCTCTGAAACATCTGATAATTCATCAAGTAGGAAAAGATCACACAAGTGGCAGGGAAGTGGCGAGGGAGTTATGGAGGAGGTTGACTCTAACGACGAGCGACTGGGCTCTCCTCGAGTAGAGCCTAGCGGCAAGCAACCTGACGATGCCTCCTCTTTACCCCCAGGTCAGGACTCCAACGAAGAGGTAAGTGATTACAAGGAGACCCTGCCCGAACCCACTTCAGCCAACTTGTCTGACGATAAACCAAACATAGATCTGCAAGGCGATTCAAATGAGGCAAGTTGTTTCAACCCAAGTAGCGATATCAAGTCCGATCCAATTGACACAGCTGCAGATCTCATTTCATACGAAGATGATGCCGCCCAGGCAGTTTCAAGACTACAGGAGATAATGACGGAACAGGCCAACGAGACCTATAACCAGGAATGCGAACAGGTCATACAGGATGTGGAATTCATCGAGAAAAATGAGGAATTTCCTAAAGAGGAAGAGGAACCATCTTCCGAAAAGAAAGAATTAAAGGAAAAACATGCTGATCAGGAAATTTGCCAACAAAATGAGGAGATGGTAAAAGAAGAGGATACTTCTGTAATGGAGATTCAAATCCCCCAAAAGGAAGAAGAAATTCAAGAAATCAAGGGTCAAGTTATTCAAGAGGATCTTCCTGAAGTAGAGCACCAAGCCTCTGAGGAAGATATTCCTATAATAGAGACACCGGTTTCACAAGAAGAAATTCCGAAATTAGAGGATCAAGTGCCTTCAAAAGAAAATAGTCCGCAGAAAGGGGAAGAGTCTTCTCAAGATGGAGAAGATCTTCAAAGAGGACAATCACCTCAAGTGAATGAAGGATCTCCTGAGATACAGTTGAAAACGGAAGAGCAGGTTTCTAAAAAAGAGAAAATTATTCAAAAAGATGATGAAACACTCGACAAAGAACAAAGTACGCCTCAAAGGGATGAGGCTGCAACTGAAAAGGATAATCTCAAAGACTCGAGTAGTGAAGATGATCAGAAAAGAGACAAGATTGAGCATTCAGACTCGAATTCTAATGGGAAAACTGAAGTTAAAATCCGATCAAGTGTGAGAGCATCTTCTCGTTCTAATAGAAGGAAGCATCGTAATAAATATCGCGATTCTTCGAATTCTGATACCCCTGATTCAGAAGATGAACCGTCCTTCGAAAGGGAATCGAAACAGTCTGAAACTCCAGAAGAAGAGGTACCGCCAGAAAAGGATTATCGCAAAGATAGAAGTCGTTCAAAGTCACTAGAGCCGAGAAAGAATTCTCCTTTGTTAAATAGTCGACAAGGAGGTAGTGAAGCTGGGGAAGTTGATAAAGAAGAAAAGAAGATCATAGATAGCATAAGTGGTAAAACATCAATTACCAATGTTTCAGATGTAACACCATCTAGTCAAAAACCTGCGAAAATCAACTTAAAAAGGACGTTGTAAGTATTTGGAACATTTTTTTTATTCTTAGAAGCTTAGGTTATCCAACCTTTCAAATTTTGGAATACGTTAACAACATTTAAATAATAATTTTATTTATTTCCTTAGCACTGCTCGATTATCTGTGGAAGAACACAAAAATGAAGACAACAATTTGAGTGCGAACGCAGATTCAACTCAGGCTAAGGTTTGTTCTGGTTATCAAAGTATTAATTTGAAGGAAAAAATTAACTTGTTTTAATTTTAATACTAATTAAAAAAAGAGTGATAAAAACATATTTTTGAATTCTAGGAAAATCACACAGACGATAAGGTAGAGCAAAAACAAGTCCCTAAGAGGCGAAGATGGGGAACAACTCTTACGACAGACACAACCATTGAATTTTCGGTCTCTACAGATTCTCTAAAGGTAAATTTCGATATTTGTTGTTGCTTAATTAGAAAATGGTATTGGTATACTTTATCATATATATATTCTATTGTAAAACAGGAATTAAAATTTTTGTTTTCTTTGTAAAATAGCGGTTGGTACCAGGAGCAAAGCCATTGTCAATCACAGAAGTTCGTCTTTCTAAGGACGATGAAGATGAGCAAATTTTTGAAAAAGGTCGAGATAAAAAACAGGTTACAACGGACAGCAACGGCGAATATACGGTCAAGGTAGATACGACTGTTCAAAAAACTGAAGGTCCTAGGAAAGAAGATGCAAAAGTGGATAATCACATAGGTAAAAAGATAAATTTATTAGATATTGTAAACTTTTTCTTTTTTTCATCTTGCTGCTCTTTAAATGTATTTCATAAAAAAAATTTAATTATTTTCTTATTATTTCAGGATCAAGAAGAAAAATTTCTGTAGTTAAAGACATTCCTCAGGCGAAATCGCCCAGCCCACCTTCTGTGAAAGCAACAAATATACTTTTGATTAAGAACCTAGTACGGCCCTTCACTCTAACTCAGATTAAGGAACTTCTTTCTCGTACTGGAAGTATTGTGGAGAATGGTTTCTGGATGGATAGGATTAAATCTAAATGTTTCGTAGAGGTTCGTTTTCTCTTGATAACTATTTACTTTCATTTGTCTAACCTTATTACATTTCTTAATAATGATAATAATAATAATTCAATAAATTTTAACAATATTTTTTCAAATTGCAGTATAGTAATGAAGACCAAGCGTTTGAGACGAGGCAGGCGTTACACGGAATTTCGTGGCCGACTTCGAATCCTAAAAAACTTCAAGTAGAGTATGCATCAAAGGAGGATATGCAATTGGCCCGAGAAACATGCACAGATCAACCTAACTCTCGCAAAACAGAGCCTCTTCTTCAAACGGATTCATGGCAACGCGAGTGGGCACGGGATGAAAAAAATCAAGTAGGAGGGACTAAAGTAAGACATAAATATTTAGTTTGAAAATCTTTCGTCTAACTTGAAACTCATGATAAAATTACTTGTTTGCAGGTGATGGTTGTACGAGAGTGGGATTTGGGGAAGGTGGATGGCCAACAGCATATGGTGAAGGAGGAGCGAGATAAAAAGGAATTCGAAAAGAAGAAGAGACACAGGAGTCAGAGTCCATCAACAGAAGCTCATTTGCCAGCACCTGCTCGTAAATTCAAGAAGAAGGAAGACGATCCTCCTCCTGCGAAATTGCTGGACGATCTGTTCAGAAAAACGAAGGCCTCACCCTGCATATATTGGCTACCTCTCACAAACGATCAGGTATATTATACGACTTTTAAGGGATTTTACGAAAGTTATTGGGTTTCAAAGTAGTTTCAAAGCATTTGAATAGATCTTTTTAACAATGATAAATCTAAATTTTGTTTTAATTTCTTAAATTTCAGATCGTGGTGAAGGAAGAGATGCGAAGACAGCATATGGCGGAACATGCGCGACGACTGGAAGAGATGAGGCGAGCTGAGAGGAATAGAGACACACGACGCCGGCGCAGTCCCAGAAAATAAATATTTATTTCTTATTTTCAATAAAATCTGGAATTCGCGTGAAACGTAGCTTTCCATTCTGCAAATAGATTTTATGAAAACGACAGTTGTATCTTCCGGGACGTTGTAACTAAAATCTATTAAGATTTCTAAAAACGGGTCAATGAACTCTTGCCCTATTTTTCAATACGGTCGTATTTTAAAATTAGTTGCGAAGAGAATTTAATCCAAGCAAGATTTAGTTTGACGTTTAACCCTCTTATTGGATGTTTTATTTTATTTTATTATTTTTTTTTGTCAACTTTCGAATCAAGCCCTTTAGCATTTCGAGATTACCACTTCGGCTTATGCCCTCTATTTTCAGCATTAAACTATACTTCTTACAGGTCAGCGACAATTACTTTTCGGCATCCGGCGAATAGAATTCTGACATTTGTTTTGGTAACGAGTGTTCATCATCTACAGAGGATCGTTCGTAATCAAGGATAAAAAACGACAACAACTTGGCGAAAATCGCCTTGCAAAGGTCTTTTAAATCTCGTTCTTTCCTATCAGTGCGCGTAACATGGAAATGTAGCGAATATTTATTATACAGATTTCCAAGTTATCGAAAGAGCGCTAAACGTTTTTACTGTGTATTAAGACGTTGTAAACGTGATTTCCCGTATGTCTTTTTATAAATTCAGTTTGTGGTGAGAACAAAAATGATTTACGTGAAGTGTCGTTAAAGTGAGCAAAGATTAATAAATATTAGTAGAGAGTAAAAGTTCACAAATGTAGCAACGACTTTCGATAATATTAGTAATCATCGAGCAGATTTACATTCTACTACACAAGAAAGACAATTGTAAATATGCATACTCATTGGGAAAGAAACATGTAAAATTTGCATTCAATAAACTCAAGCATCAGTAATAGATTCCAAGTGTTTTCTTTCAGTGTTCTGAAATATCCTTGAAATCTGTTGAAGATGTGAATACTTAGTTATTAGATAAGTACAAAAAACTTATGTTTTTTATAATGTGCTGAAATTACTTAACAATTGTGAAAATAATTTTGTCGATGTTATTTATTAGTATTTATAATTCTTTATTGCTAATATCGCATTCGCTTTATTTTACAAAATCGAAAAATTACAATTTACATGTCAATCTTTTTTTTTAACTTATCTCTATCATCTCTTTGTACGCTGATTTTTAAAAAAACAGAGTAATAAGTCACTGGTACAATTTAATATTAACTTCGATACTTGGATTCTCTAACTTCGAATTTTTCCTTAAAGACAACCTGGAAGGTCTGGATATTTAATTTAGTTTTTTTTTAAAGTTCGAGACTCTTTTTCTAATGACATTGCTTTTAACAAAAAAAAAAATTGCAGACACGTGTACTTTTAAAATCACCGTGGATGATATTGCACGTCATTTAAGCTTTTAATTAAGTATGACCAATCATTATGATATATCTGATTGAGTTCAAGTCGGATTCGGATCAAGGAAACGTTGAAAATACAGATAAGCCTTGACACGAGTGCGCTGTGATACACGATAAGTACGTACACCAAAATACCATCTGTTTTTTCATCCTTTATTTACATCGATACAGTCATACAGCACTCGACAAAATAATTCACAGCATCCAAATACAAATTTATTCAAGATTTTTCAAGCATTCTAACAACTTGCACACATGATATTCAAGTAATTAGTTAGTTCTTGCATTTTATGATCAACATAAATATGTACTCTATGAAACTTCAAAGTAACAGAGTCTTAGAAGAAAACTTAAAGCAGATGTAGGTAAATATATAATCAAAAGAGAAATAGAGAAAGAAATTGCGCATAGATAGACCGTACAAATCAGTACAATAATATTTTTAGCCTTAGAATATGCCTCTAAATAACAGGTCAAATTCATTTTAAATCATTTAAGATCGATATTTTCAACTCATATAACTGTTCGCGGATGAAATATGTTGCAATTCAAAGGATTTTAGGCGACAGATGATTCTTGCTTTAAACATATCGAGTCTGCATGATTTAAAGTGAATTCGGCCAACAGAGAAATAATATATTAATAAAAAATTGCAATAATACTTTAAGTTATGTGCCACGTATTTTATGTAAAAGTGAAAATTCTTCTGTAATTGTACCCTTCCTTTGATCCGAATAAGTCTTGGAGAACTTGAAAAGTTATGTTGGGAACACCAATTAATTCGAAATCGTAGTATTGCTTAGTTTAGTGTACACTTAGTCCTTTTATTTTCACCTTCCTTTGATAATTTTTTCTTAATCGACTTTTACCACACTGTAGATCTTTCTGACGAACCAGAAACACGCGAAGAATCCAATCGATCCTGAAATACAAAAAAAAATTGATTTCAATCGATTTAATTTAATGTTAACAATCATTTACATTATTGAAAATTAAGTTTAATCAACGTACCTGTGAGTAAGAAGAATAAGAACACGATAATTAGTGTATATCCAAAGTAGAGGAAAGTCGAAGTCGCATCTTCTATATTTAGCTTAGTCATGAAATAATGAATGCAGTAAATAAGGAGGTAAAAAGATGTAAATCCAGACGTTAGGAAACTACGCCACCACCAGTGATAATCCTAAAAGAATATTTTTTTTAAATATCATCCATCTTTTTCATATCATATTAATTAAAAAGAAGAGATATAATTCACTTACTTCTGCACAAAGGTGGAAATAACAAAGAAGGATCGTTGTTTCTGAACAGGTAATGATCAGAATCAGAAATACCAGAAAAAGGAAGCCGAACATGTAGTACATTTGACTCGACCAAAGAGAGTTGAGAATGAAAAATAACTGAATAAAGATGCATCCAAAAGGCAAAACGCCTCCCATTATAACTCCTGGTATTGCTTGTGTGTAAAAGCTTTGTTCTGGAATTTGTCTTGGGATTTGATTGGTCCTTACTGGATGTTCTAGTGGCTAAAAAAATGAAAACTGTTAATTTCAGAAAGTCTACAAACTGGAACATCAGAAGAGAATGTAATTTTTTGATAAAAAAAATCATTTAATGGTTTAATCATTATATACCCGTTTTCTAAATCCAAAGTAAGCTCCGATGAACGTCAATGGAACCGAAATTCCAAACCAGAGTGCTAAAAGAGCTATGAGTGTGCTGAAAGGCACAGCAGCTGAACTTCCTTTTCCCCAGAAGATGAGGTTCATCACGAAGAATAAACTGAAGACAACTCTGAAATTTTGTTATTATTGGTAAATTAAATAAAGTTGAAGGAAGTATCATAAAATAATCAATGTATCTTATTTTATATTTTTGTTTGTTACGTCGTGCGCAAAGCTCGATATTGCGCACGCAAACGTATGCTAAATCAAGTTTCGCACACGTATCAAAAAATACGGTTCAATCCCGTACTAGTAATAAAATGTACTAATATTCATACCCTGGACTAAGCATCGCAGTTAGGAGGACGTTTGACTTCCATTTTTCACCACCGAAACTTTTGTACATTCTAGCGGAAACGTAACCCGCAGTAGTACCCAAGCAAACGTACAAAACCATTGCACAGGTCATTAGTGCTCCTCGATTCGCAGGAGAAAGAAACCCGAGGCAAGCAAAAGCTACAAAGATGTTAATGAAGTTGTAATAGTAGCTAACAGTTTGAAGAAATTAAAAGAAATATCATTTTATAATTATGAAATTACCTAGAGTAACGAGGGTCATGAAAAATACTTGAATTCCTGAACCCAAGAATACAGAAAGAAGCATTCCTTTTCGAGGAGGGCGAAACACATCTCCATGGACTAATTTCCACCCAAATTCCTCCTGAGCATCTTCTCCTGACTCTATCTGGAAGTATACCTGTTTTGTTGCAACGTCAAGGTGTAAAAGTCACTACAAGTTTTCTACAACTTAGTATAATAGATCAAATAAAAATAAAATTATTAATTAAATTACTTAAATAAAAAAAAAATGAATAAAAGAACGTAAGGATGAAATATATTGTTTTTCGCAGAATTTTAGGCGACACTTAATTTATCGATTTGATAGATTTTTTTTGACAAAGTTATGAGTATTTTAACTTTTAAGATTCATAACGAACTTTATAAAATATATTTTTTAAGTGATGTAGTTCCTAAACCGATATAGATATTAGAAACAAAAGGAAAAAAAATAATGTTTATAACAATTTAGATACTACAGTACTTTAAAAAGAAAAATGTGCAAGTTTTTTCATAAATTATTTTAAGAGTTTTAAAAGTACAAATACTTATCACATTATCCAAAAAAATGTTCTATCCTTTATAAAACAACATATTTTACCCGCAGACGATTTTATGAGTTGTCTGCATAATTTGAAATGAATTAATGGCAATACACTATGTACAAATATACTTAAAAGATATAGTTACCTGATTGTAACGAGCAATGTCTTTATGCAAAGTTCGAAGCATAATCATCGCTACCATTCCTGATAAGAACAGAACTATCACAAGTGAATTCAAAATACTGAACCACTGGATATTTGTGTGTGGCATCGATTCCAAAATGTAGTCCCATCTAGAAGACCATTTGATAGTGTTGTTCTCCTGGAAAAATTAAAATATTAAAAATTCATAATCATGAACAATTTAGAAACAAAAGAATTATAACCACCAGATTTGCATTAATAATTACGTACTTGAAATTTGACAGTATACGAATAAGTTACGTCTAGTTTTTGTCCCGGTGCTAGATTTTCAGCTGGGATCTCCAACGGAGTTTTGCTGTTGCAATCCAAACCACCTTCTGGGTGTTTAATACTGCTAGGAATTACCTTAACGGCTGAAATCGAATTTCAAATTTACGACAAAGAAATGTAAAGCTTGTACAAGGAAAAATGAATTTGAGAATTGGAATATTTTCTATGAAACTAGATGTCCTTACATATTATTCGCCCACTGTTTTCTTTAAAACCTAAACCCCATTCTTCTTTGGCACCGCTGTGGTAAGTAATTGTCAGATCAACATGATTAAACAAGTAGTAAGTTTTCGGCTTGCTATATAATTGCTAAAACACAAAAAAATTAATTATCCTAAACAGTAATTTTGCGCAGGTGTAAAAATCTTTGTTTTTTTTTTAATTACATTGAAACTGCAAGTGTCTTCAGTTCGAGAATCTCCGTTGAAACATCCCATTGGGAATCCGATACTGCAATACTGACGTTCATCTGATAATATATAACACCAGGTCACTGGCATATTATCTGAAAAATTTGTATTCACGTAATTAGCTACTCTGAAAACTCTTTCAAATAATTTGCTATTAATTAATTTTTTTTTCTAAGAAACAAAACAATTTTACACTTGAATAAATTTTTGTGCAAGTGTAATTATTTGCATTGAAGAAAAGTATCTCACCTACAATCCAGTGATGTTGATAATTGAGCGCCATTCCTTTTTTAAGCAACTGTAATTTTTTTTCCGATTCTTCAAATCCACCAGTATAAGATTTAGTACAAACCTTTTCGCAGTTGACATTTTTCATAAACTCGAGCTAAGCAGAATTATAAAACACTTTTATTTATATGCGTTTTCCCCGAATAATTAATAAAGACAAATTTTTGAGTTTTTATTACCGTGTACGGAGAAGGTCGAATTCTTTCTCCAAACACAACTTGTCCTAAATTTTCCACTGGTGATTGACTTTCGTCCTTAGGACAAAAATCGAAGCTAGAAATGAGTAATATTAATTTAGTTTTACATATTCCTTTTTCTCCTTTAAATATTTCTTTACTTATGGGAAGCTAAGTTTTCAAAGGAGTAAAACAAAATAAAATTCATTTTCAATAGAAAATAATTGCCTTTTTATTCTCTTGCGATTCGGAATCCCTTAGTGCAAATCTATTCGAATATAATGAAATATTAGGAACGCCATGATTATGGAAGCAATAAAACAAGTGGCGATTAAAAAATGTAATGAAATAATATTTAATTATAAAATGAAATCTCGTCAAATTTCCATAATTTGTAGCCTAGGGTGTCCAACTGTGTTAATTCGAGCCTGAATATTAACTATAATTTTCATAATTTAGATGGCACGTATTAAAGTATATAATTTAAAGTTATCGGTTACAACTATATTTATTATAAATAAAAGATAAAGAGTTCTTACTGGTGGTATTCGTAAGGAAGTGCATTCTGTTCCGTGTTGAGTCGATTTACATACATCGTTATCTCTGACTGAAAAAACAAAACAACAAAATAATCTTACATTATTGCACTTAATATACAAGCTTCTGTTAGCTTTATATCTCTATGAAATAGAAGTTTTATGTGTATATATATTCGGTATATACAAATTGGACTTAAGTTTCTACTTTCAGTTTATATATATTACACTACTTCGAGATATATAAACTGAAAGTTATAGAAACATAATAAGTAAAAATACAGCTTAATAATAGCTTCACATCCTTTTGCAATTATGACTTCCAGTTCCCAAAAATTGAGTGTAACGTAGTTACAATGATAAGGATTCAGATTCAGTTATATATATATATATATATCGTTATCAGAGAAGTAAATCTTTCTGTCAAACGAATAAGGTTAGGAAACTCGGCAACGTCAAATTTACATCCGCAGTTATGTAAATCAATAAGTTTCTCGAAATTGAAGATAATTATTAATTGGGAACAAACACAAAATAAAATCTATTGAAGGGCATAAACAACATCCAAAGGGATATATATAAAAAATGGTAAAAGAAGTGAAAAAATGTCAAAGCGTTGATTGACGAGATTGATCGCCGCATTTACGAAGCTAATGAATAATAATGTACCTTGCATGTTGGCGATGTTTCGCCCTTTTTACAAAAGTTGACAGGTGCTAATCCCGGCAAATAAAACCCTAAAGTGCTGGGAATTACGCACAAAACACACAACAACCATACCGTCATTGTTCACGTTTGATTATTTTCTGCTGCGCACTAATTTAACTACTAGCAGTATTGAGAATAACTACATAAAAGTGTAGATGATACTCTCGTCATCATACCCACAATCAAAAATTATTAACTACTCTTATTTTATGCATAAATCGAGAGATCAGTCATTCACAAGGTATCAAAGACACTTTTGCACGACGGGCGGCTGCGCTGACACGTCATGTACTTTGGAATTCGCGATAACGCAAATAATTATTCAAATTTCCCGCGTTTCGAGGTATGTATTCTCAAACCGGAAATCAATATGAAAGCGACTTTGAAAAAATGAAAAGTAACTAGGGTGCAGCCGGTGCAGGTAGAGTTCGAAAATTCTCGGGATTCTCGGTAATTTATGTTTTGTCCTTCTCTTTCCTATAGCGCCATCTTTGTCTAGAAAAAGACGTCATTATAGGAAAAGGAAGGACAAAAAATAAATTACCGAGAATTTTCGAACTCTAGGTGCAGGGTTGCATGGTTACGCGTAACTTGAGGATTTCTCACGTATAGAACGTAAATTATATAGTATGTAAATTACGTATTATACGTAGAAAACCCCCCACTCCATATCGTCTGCACCTTGGTGACAGTTGCCAGATTGGGCTATCGCCCAAATTCGCATTGAGTAGCCCAAAATCTGGTAACACTGCTTGGTGGAGGGTGACGTCCAGGGTTGCACGGTTACGCGTAACTCGGACTTTTATATGTATAATACGTATTTTACGTATTATACGTAAAAAATGTAATAAATATATAAAATGGCGGATTTAAAAGGAGTTTGGGGGGAAAAGAGCATAACATAACCTCAATTATTCAAGAATTAGGTTATGTTTACTTTCTAAATATGAAGCGCAGTCGCCATCTTGAAAACGTAAATTACATGTAAAAAACTAGAGACGTAAATTACGTACGTAAATTACGTCAAAAACCTCATGTAATTTACTTAAGGTATATTACGTGTGCAACCCTGGTGACGTCCCATGGATCCGAATGCGTTGCATTTTTGCTTAAAACCATGAGAGTGAGAGACATACTAATACTACCATCTCTCTCACTCTCATGGTTTTACGCAAAAACGCAACGCATTCCGGATCCATGGGACGAGACCCTGAGTGATTGGTCCTTATTAGTGTTCTTGACTAATCTATTGGAACTTGAAAAATGGACACGAATGAAATAATTTGCACTCAATTAATCTGTTATCTACACTAATTACAAATACTTTTATCAATAATATTATTACCGTTGCAGATATTTTTACAATAATCTAATCAAACTGTTTAGCTTACTTCAGAAAAATAAATGAAAATATTTTAATTTTACATTAGAAGTTAATATACATTGTGACTCTTTTAAAGCATGAAAATCCTTAATGTATCTTTACACATAATGTTTTACATACTAACACTTTCAGATACGAGTCTGAATTATTTCATATTATTGTAATTTCTGCTATTATTAATCCATCGTTTTAATAAATTCAATCCCGGAGCAAAATTGAGTCCACCAATATTGCTCTTCACCCTGCAAGTGATTGCCATAGAAACTTTCAACATACTGAACTGTTGATAACAACGAAGGTGGATTTGTCTGTAAAATAAAATGAATAATATCCAATTTATGACTAAATTCGTAAATACTTTTCCACTATACGCTTTAATAATTTGTCTTACCTTTATAATAACATAAACTAGTACTGGAATCAGATCATCGGCGGCAGGAATTCCTCTTTCCGAAGCCATGGACAGCAGGCTCATAATCGTAGTTGCACATCTATATACGCATTGAAATTTATCCCTAGGAGTTTTATACGCCGAAATCACGGCCAACTCAGCTTGTGCCCACGGCCACGGACATTCATAATGATAAATCTTTGGAATACGCAAATCTTTATGATTGGGCGTCAATCCCTTGGACAGCTTTTTAATATGATCGCTGAGAACTTGATCCCTACACAAATCACCATCTCCGTTTGGATAGAGAGCATTATAGTAAACTTGAGCCATTACAATTCTTTCCATCACTATTCTTGCCAGTTCCAATTGACTGTTACTAGCCGCTAAAAACATTCAAAGGCATTGAATAACCATCTATCAAATAAGAAAGATCATTTTTTAAAAATTAATCAAATAGAATACCTTGCCAAATTGGATCATTGTCCATTTCCGCGTGGATTTTTCCCAAGAATGTCTCCACCAGATCTTGCTTCTCGTCTGGTAAGGAAGGCTTTTTAAACTCTTCGCAGAATCTAGAAAGCAGAGCTTCCCTTTTTTCCAAAAATACTTTCACACAGACGGATACTAAATGATTGTTTACTGCATCTCGGTCGCATTTTACCCGCTCTGTTAACCTTTTTAGTAAAGAAAATTTTATCAAATTAAATTATTAAAGGTACTAAGTAAAATCAATAAATTATAGAATTAATAAAAACTACGAATTTTGGCAATACTCACCGATGTAAATGAGCAACAGTAGACAATAAACCTTGTCGGCATCGGATAAGATAAGCTATATAAGGCGATCTTTTTCTGTAGTCGTCTCTTAAAGACTTGAATAACTTTTTACAACCATCATCATTGAATAACCTTACGCATCGTAACGTTTCGTGCAGATGAGCAATTAACGCTCTGTCCTGTAAGTTTATAGCTTCAGCCAACTGAATTTGGAGGAAAGCTACTAATTCATTCTCCTTTTGGGTCCAACCGCTCCTCTATGACGTTGATTGGATTTTAAATTTAATTAGTTATTTGAAGGAACCCTTTTTCTTGTAAATGATTTTTAAATCTTATTATCTTACCTCCGACATAATAGACCATGGAATGTGTTGCAAGTCCGCAGTACTGAGGACCATTCGAAGTTTTCTCTTGGCATCAACAAACGCGAAAGACATTTCTATATTATTGGGATCAATCAGCAACCTCTCGTCTTCGACTTCCTTCGATCTAGACTGAGTACTTTCTACAGATGCTGTATCACTATTTGTACTTGGTTTCCTCCTATACTTGGCTAAAATGTCATCCGTACTATCTGCAAAAGAAAACATTTGAATTTTTAAAATAACAGTCAAAATAAAGATACCCTTAATGTAAAAAAAAAATCTAAGTCATGTTATACTGTAGTTAACTAACCGTTATTCATACTCCCGCTAGCAGAAGGGTCTTCCGACATTATCCGTCTTAATCTGTGTCTACCAATATCGACACCATCGCCTCCAGCTTCTCTATCATAACACCTATTCAAATCATCTGTGCCACGCAAAGATTTACCTCTTCTGTTTTTCAGAGACATTTTAAGCTTGCCAAAGAAACCTCTTTTATTTTTTTGATCATCGTCTAATAATTCCTTGTCTCCCCTTTCAGCGGTCATATCAAAGCTTATACTTTTTGGTATAGCACCTGTCGAAGTACTTGGCTTCGAGGAAGAGGAATTCACCTGGCAATCACTTCCTCCGTTTATTGAAGGTTGGGTTGTTGGCAGATCTGTCGTGCATGCATTACTTTTTGTTCGAGACTCAGATCCAGAGCTACTGCTAGAAGTCAAACTAGCGGTACTTAATCTCACGATGATGTCACTCGAACTTCCCGCAGCGTAACTTTCCAATTCCTAAAATCAAGATTTTTTTAAATATTTGAATTCAATTTTTATATATGAAAACAAACTTTGAAAGTTAAAATAAATACCTCTGCTTTTCCATTGCCGTTCATCAACTTTTCTTGGTATAAAGTTGGGGACAAAACGCTGTTGGTTAATAAAGAGGCAGTTGAAGAGGTTGCAGCTCCTGTAAATCCATTTACAGTATTCTGTCGATCGCTATTTATTTTGCTATTGTCAATTTGTAGCTTATCTATTAGATGTGATAATCTCTCTTCTCCTACAGTTTTGTTGTATTCCAGGCAAACGCTATTGGCATTGCTGCCTACGTATTCCATGGTACTTCGTCTGTAATCAGATTTAGTTCCTCCTCGACCTGTGACGTTAGATGAGGATGGCGAATGTGAAGCTGTCGGCGACAAGAGCACATTCGCTGCAGAACTTCCGATTGGTTCTTCTCGAATTGGCCTAAAGACTGCTCCTGCATTTTCAGCTACTAAAGTGAATGAAAAAGGTCAATTATACTTCAGACGGGACTCTGCGGTGGTTTGTGAAACCATACTTTCATAAAAATTTAACACATTTTCTACAAGAGATCTTACAATTTATAGGAGGTGGTGTTTCCTCTCCACCTTCAGGCTCTCCACGACTTTCGATTTCGGATCTCGCAGTGTCGTCCGATCTATAAAATCAAAGTACGCATTGAAAATCGCTTTAACTTTCAAAATTGAATTAAATAGAAATTGAGCAATTAAATATCAAGTACCTGGCGACGCTAGCTGTATCGTCAGTGTCAACTTCAGTAAGTCTTTCGGAATCACTGGCGAGTACATCAGTACTCCAAGCTTCTGAAGCAGTCTCGCTCACGTCTAACATCGGCATAGGTTCCACTGGTAGACAAGTTGTTGGATTTTCTGTAGGAGGAGGAAACGGAAATCGTTCTTGTTGCTCTACGAATTCACTATCTGAAGCCAAAACGTCCGTAGACCACGTATCGGATACCAGAGAAGTGGTTTCATCACCTAAAGATTAAAATTACAAATTAAATTTAAAAGCAAGATACAGAATTTAAATTAGAGATAGGTCCGAATTAGGACAATTTGACGCACTAGACAGTAAAATTATGGCACCCCTCTTCCAATACATTTTTTATATCTAAATGAAAAAATTTTTAAATTGGCACATCAATAAAGACTTTATTTAATATTATTAATTAATTTTCCGCTTCCAGAATTATGGATTTCCTATATGGGCACCTAGTCTGCATATACGTTAATATAGGCCTAAATAGAAACTAAATTGAAAATAAAGATTTAAACTTTAGCCTACCTTCAATAAGTTTCTTTATCTCGAATTTGCAAAACTTATCATCTATTTCAGAGCGACTCTGTTTTGTCGGCATTGTTGGAGGAGGCAAATCCATTTGCCTTGCTTCACCTGGAACGCGACCATCGTCGCCCTCCGTAATCTGCGAAGAAGGAGTGTCCCGACCTGAAATGTTAGGAGTGCCTCTTCCTGATACGTTTGCTGAAACCATATCTGATAAATTGTCATTTTGATCTTCCGTTTCCAGTTCTAGCGAAGAAGCCACACTGTGATTCGAAGCTGCTTCAGAGACTGCTTCTAAATTGTCCGAGGTATTTCCAATGGACCCCTCGAATAAAACTATAACAATATTTTTAAACTCTAGTTGACAATCAACACTAAGTATATTTAATTGTTGAGACCAATTCTATAAACAAATCAAACCTTCGTCATGAGATAGGGAAAAACGAGTCCGTTTTTCTTGACTCTCAATGCGTTCAGCGCTACTGCTCTCTCTAGCACGATCATTTTCAGTTGATAAATCATCCGGAAGGTTCAATGTGATTGATCCATTTTCCATATTATTTTGCATGTCCATGCTAAGAACCTATTAATAATAAATTAACTTTTCAAATCGAATTCTCTAATAATAAATACTGATAGTTTCTTTATTCCAGTACCTTCTGTTCACTGAGCAACCCTATACACTTGCCCATTGTAGGTCCAAAAGGAATAACAAGAACACCTTGAGGGGTTTTATCTAGAGATTCATCCTCTGTTCCTGAAGTTCCATTCACTTCCTCGCCACCATCTGTTGTCGTATTCGATGAGGAAGAAGAAGACACGCGATTCCCTCTGCCCCTTCCTACTAATCAATTATCCATTGAGTAAATCAAGTTTCGGATCGTAAATCAAGTCGTCCATTTATTACGTAACGCTTTTTTTGACGATTTTTGAACCCTACCTACCCGTCTGTAACATCACCGCAACAAGAGACTATAACATCCGCCCCCTTGATTGTTACATTTCTAGGAATCTCCTCTATTATAACAAGCTCTCTTAAACCATTCCACTTCTTTAAAAGCGTTACGTAATATATTGACTTCATCAACAGGGAATAATCTTGACTAAAAAATAAACAAAAACCCACCCTTTCCCAGAATTCCTCCCCTTTTGCTTGGAGTTTCCGGAGAGACATTATCCGGTGCTGGATTAGAACTTTGTATATTTGCAGGTAATTGAGCTAACATATCACTCAATTGCTTCTGAATCTCAAGAGTCGATGGCCCAGCATCATCCTTTGAAATTTCGTTATTAATCGTTTGTAGAAACGAGATTAAAGAATTTAGCTCGTTCTCTGTGAAGAGCGCCGCTGATCTTGACAGTCCTTGCAATTTATTAGTTTCGACCATTGCAGACTCATCTTCCAATTCCTCTGAAGCTCCATCCAGCATCGCATCTATGATCGACGAGACTGAATCCTTCTCAAATCTTTTGTACAAATCAATTACTTTACTATCAATTGATTGGTATTTAATGAGCGAAAGCATCTGCAAAATTTGCCCGACTTGGATCAGATTAAACCTCGCAATGTAGCTGATTGGAGCATCTGTGATTCCATACGGTTCTGGATTAACAATTGCAGGGCAGATGAAATAAGTAAAAACCAAATCAGTACACATCGCGTGAACCTCCTTTTGATCCACATTTCCACTTTTGCTCAAGAGGCCAACCATTTGCCTCACCAACCAAAAGATACTCGTCGGAAAGCAGTGCATGTTTTCCCGAATACTCGTAATAAATCTCTGAGTAATTCGAACCAAGGAATTTACAGTCCAGACTCGATAACGTTGTAATTTGGCCTGGTACTCCGGAGTTCCTTCTTTTCCGAACTTCTTTAGGCGTTCGGCGGGTATAAATCGAATTGGAGCTTTGTCAGGATCGATATCGAGAAACATTTCGTCCTCCATCAATAATTGCATTATTGGTCCATGCAGGGCAGCTGTTAAAAATAATTTTGAAGAAAAAAGACTTTCATGAAAAACAGAGTAGAAACTGGAAAAGGCGCATGTTCCGTGCCTAAGTAATCTTCGGGGGTTGTCTGATGGTACTATTTGAAGAAGCAAGAGGTGTCTAAGAAGTTTCAGAACCAGAGTTTTGTCCTCGGGTAGCAAGCAACTTCCGTAAAGTCCTGCTGCCAAGGATTGGATTATTCCTTGCATTGCATCTGGGAGAATTTTGTCTCCTTCGACCAAACAGGAGGCGAGCAGTTTTGGAGATTTTCGCAGATCGCCAAGAAATTCTCCATATGCTAAACACGTTTGGTATTGGAAGTGCTTATAAGCGTCAATAAAATGAGAATTCTCGAGCGCATTGGCTCGTTGACAACATGATGCTGGAGTTGAATCTGGTCGCGCTAATATCAGTCGATTTAAATTAACTCTCTGTTGAGCTGTTACCCAGGCTTGTTGAGCCAAGTCTGATGACATATACAAAACCTGGAATTCCCAATGTCAATATTACAATTTTTTAGTTTCAAAAATTAAAAGAAATCAAAGAAAAATCATAATTTTATTAAATATCTTCTGCATAAAAAAATGATTTTACTTTTTCATTAAGTGCTTGTAGATTTTGCTGCTCTGAACTGACGAAAAGACGTTCCTGTCGAAGATGACCGGCTAACTCGATCATGTCCCATTGCAATGTCCCTAGGGACTCCACACTGTTTATCGAAGACATTACTGGAATATACAAGTAATATTATGATATTAATAATAATTTTAAGAAAACAAGGTCAAGGAGTTTAATGATGTTTTTTTTTTAATTCACTTTCTTTATATTGTCATTGGTCAATGAACTCATCAGGACTCAAAATTCTTTCACTGATCAGTAAATTGACTCACAAAAAGCGAATGAGTGTGATGTCAAGGCTTAATATTAAAAGATTACAGTTTTATTATCCGGTAAATATAAAACAAAAAATGGCTCTGAATCTCTGCCACACAAATTTGAATTTTGTAGAAAAGTACAGAAATTTTCAAGCGAGCTGTTGAAGATACGTATTGTCATCCTTGTTATCACAACAATGCTGTGTTGACAGGTTAGGTTATCACGGATATTTCTATATTCAAGTACGTATAGTATATATAATTTATAATTTTCACGGAACATTGAAGATCAAAACCATCCACAAAGCAAAACTCAATATTTCCGAAACTTGAGACTTTGTAATAAAATCTAGGATTGATCACTTCGATAACTTATTCTATATATTATATGAATACACATATAGCAACAATAGCAACCAAGTGACAGATGACAGATCTCTCCCATCTCACTGATTCTGAGAAATTTTTATACCGAAGACATTTAAATGACATTTAAAGTTTAACCTCCTTTTAGATAGAAAGTTTCTAAAGATTGAAACGAATCTAATTGATTGAAAATAATGTAAGAATATGTCAATTTTCAACTATGAATGTTGGCAGTTAAATTCTCGGAAAGTTCGTACCCTTTTGTTTCCTACGAAACGAGAGAAACTAACATTTCTTGGTATACATAGCTTGATTCCAGAGCCTAAAGTGTGTTCTGCAGTACGACACAAATTGTACAAGTCTGTTCTGTATCGTCCGTATTTTCAAATTGCACTAAGAGTTATAGAGAGAGATAGAGTGAGAGAGATCATGAGAAAGCTGTATCAGACTATAGTTTGATATACATAATAGGTATATAATTCATCACATTGGACTCACGTGCCACTCTAGGAGAGAAAATACAAGAAAAACGTTAATTTGTAGATAGTTTCACAGTGTTTTACAGATACGCCCCCGTTTGACGTACGACCATTTTCTATTAAGGTTATATTTTTTCGAGAATACAATATATAATAAATATTGTAACAGTATCACTCGTGTTTACACCACCAAGCTGTGAAAACTGAAATGTATGAGTGAGTCGTGGGGTGGGGTCGTGTCCTACGACGCCATCGATATATAAAAATGGACCGAAACAGGATTCGGTAGTGAATCGTCACTCGAGGTTTTCTACGTACAATACGTTTTTGCCGTATATACGTCGAAAACGTATAAAACGTAGAACTTTCTAAAAAATCAGAGCCGAATTAAGGGCATGTATTACTTACCCGATCCCTACCTTACCGACATTTTTTTCTCTGTAACGCAACGTCTACATTTATTGAGATACCACATTGAAAATTTCTATATTTGAAGCTAAAGCCTTAAGGTACGTTTGTCTGTTCCTAAATATTGACATTTAAAAAAAAAATTTTTTTATTTTTAAAAAAATTTAAGACCAGACAAACATACATTAGCATACTTTCTTTAATTTTATAAATTTTCAATTTGATATCTTTATAAATGTAGACGTAGCGTTACAGAAAAAAAAATGTCGGTAAGGTAGGGATCGGGTAAGTAATACATGCCCTTAGGCAACTCGAGGCCCAGGGCTGTACATTTTTTGGGCCTCCCCCTCTTGATGAAAATGTAATATTATAAGTTCATATTAGCAAGTTACCTTCAAAGGGAATTAAAATTATAAATTATTTAATTTTTATAAAAATGTTTTTAAAGGCATGCTCTGCCCCGTGGTTTGTGAAATTTTTTTTTCGAAGTCACCACGGCCAAACGAAATGATATATCGCTTTCAAACTTTGGGATATGGGAAATGAGACACTAAATTGAGTTTTAAAATTTAATTTGAGTAGTAATTTTGAAAGAAGCTAAGTCGGTAAGGTAGGGATCTGATTTTTTTTTTCAAAATTACTACTCAAATTAAATTTTAAAACGCAATTTAGTGTCTCATTTCCTATATCCCAAAGTTTGAAAGCGATATATCATTTCGTTTGGCCGTGGTGACTTCGAAAAAAAAATTTTCACAAACCACGGGGCAGAGCATGCCCTTAAAGTTGAGGAAGAATTTGGGGGCCCCTTCAAAAGCGGGGCCCAGGGCTTCAGCCCCTCCAGCCCCACCCCCCTTAATCCGGTCATGTAAAAAATAGGTTTTGTTTTAATATTGACGCATGCGGACTGAATGTTTCCATTCGGACGTAATACATCGTAGAAAACTGCAGAGGTAATATACGCAGTAATATAGGTAGAGTTAGAAAATTCTATACGTCGCTATAGGAAAGAGAAGAACAAAAAATAAATTACCGAGAATTTTCGAATTCTAAATATAGGCGTAGAAAACCACGTATATAATACGTGAAGTATTATACGTACTAACGTACTGAACCCTGACGGCAATTGACCAGGGTTGAGCACGCAATATACCTTACGTAAATTACATGAGGTTTTTTCGTAATTTACGTAAGTATATTACGTCGAACACACCAAATTCATATGGAGTGGGGGGTTTTCTACGTATAATACGTAATTTACAAATGTAAAAAACCATAGTAATATACGTAAAAATCCTCGAGTTACACGTAACTGACCAACCCTGCAATTGACAATGCACATGTGCGATTACAGAGAGACAGGTAGGGTTCATTCAGGGTTGGTCAGTTACGCGTAACTTGAGGATTTTTACGTATATTATATGGTTTTTTACATATGTAAATTACGTATTATACGTAGAAAACCCCCCACTCCATATGAATTTGGTGTTTTTTTACGTAATATGCGTACGTAAATTACGTAAAAAACCTCATGTAATTTACCTAAGGTATATTACGTGCACAATCCTGGGTTCATTTCATCTCCTTTCTCTTTCTATTAAGGAGACACTTTCAGTGCATAACTATTCACCTCTATTCTTATATCTCTATGGTATATAGCTATCAAAAAAAAATCATAACATAACCTATAAGCTGACTGTCACATTCCGACATTTTTAACTTTTTAAACATATGTGATGCAAATGATTCTTGAATTTCGACAAATTAACGTGTAAACAATTACGTATGCATTCTGCATAGTTCTATTATAAATATGGATAAAGAAAAACTTCTTGCTGCTCGAAAGAAGGTGTAGTTTATTTTGTGTTATTTTATTACAAGTATTTACATATGCACCTAATATGCCTACAATTAACTAATTAATTAATTAAGTACAATAAAACACTATTTATGCCTTTGTGTTTCCACTTGCTTATCAGGTGTAAAAATTTATTGAGTAAAATGAGGAAATGGAAGAATTTGAAAAGACATAAGAGAATGTGGACAGAATAAATTTCAAGTTGATGGAAAGAATTTAATGTTTTTTCTTTTGTTATTATTTATTAACAGTTGTTAATTCTTCTCAATTTCAGCTTAAAGAGTATCAACTTCAAAAAAAAGACACTATCCAAGAACAACAAGATGTTGTAAGAAATAATAATGAAGGTTTTGGGGAACATTCTACGGTGGTAAGAGAACGTTCATTTATTTGAAATTTCAAATGACAAAATTGTACGGTAATGTGCAATTGTATAAAAAGTGTAAAATTGAAGTATTTATTCCGATTTTGAACTTTAAAATTTGAGATTGAAAGTTTGAATGGTCGTTTTAAACTTGGAATTACATATTAAGAAATGTATAATTTGAGATTGAAATATATATGGTTTTAATATTTAAATACACAAAATTGTACAGTTCATAATTGAAAGTATTGAAAATTGATCACAGGTTATTTATTTTCAGGAAAACGACAGCCTTTGCCAGATTGAAAGTAACGAGAGAAATTCATATCAATCAAAAAAAGTTATTCCCGAAATACAATCTAAAGAATATACTTCATCTGAAAACTTGTTTAAAAATGATGAGATTAGTCTTACAAATAATTTACAATCACAGTTGCCTAGAGTATTAACAGAGAATGATTTACCGGTGCAAGAAAACTGGCAGGACAATACAGCAGTTTGTGAAATGAGTAATTCTGAGAGTCAGTATAATACAAATGGGATACTTAAAATGGATTACAAACAACACAATAAAGACAAAAGTCCTGAGCTCGGTTTAATAGAAGATACTTCATCTTCACAAACTGAACACCTGTTACAAATGGCTTCCTCAGTTGCCGATGCGTTATGCGATGATAATGAGTCTACTGAAACTGAGTCTTTGAGTAACTTAATAGACAAAAATGAATTTTTAAACCGTTGTCTTCAAGAGCACAGAAAACTTGTAAATAAGCTGCATAGTGAAGTCAGTCGACAAGTGCGTGTTTCCAATTTTCATCACAATCTAAAACTTTTTGTTGTTTTAATATAAGACTCAAAATTAAAGTCTAACAAAAATGAGTCAATGTTTCAAAAATTCTACGACAATATTTAAAATATCTGAAAAAAATATTTCAAATCTCTTCAAATTCCATTTATAAAAATCTTTTCATATCTTAAAATTCTGAGAAATCTTTTAGTGCGTTTGATCAAAGTTTCAATCAAATTGCAGAAATACTGTACCATGAAACCTTGGTAAATTACAACAAAAATTATTTATTTGCATTTAATAATATTTCTTGTGTTGGTTCTAGTTTTAAAAAATTACACAATCAATATTTATACTCTCCATTGTGTTGTAAGATTAATTATTCCCTTAATTTTTCAGAGCAGCAGAGTTTCGGAATTAGAAGCAATTTTGACTGCAAAAGACGCTGAATTTGAAACGAAATTTCAGCAGGAAATAAATCCTTTAAAAGAGCAACTCCAACTTCATACACACACAACTGGTATTTTGGTTGCTGAAAAAGCTGAATTGTGTGCTAATATTGCTGAATGCCAAGCAACAATCAAGCAGAAAACGGGTACCGTGAAAATCACTGTTAATTAAATTCCTAATTGTAAATCTGATAAATTATTAGTTGATATTTTTTTTCCTCGATTCTAATGAAAAATTCTTTAATTAAAATTTGTATATTTTTCGTTTTAGAAAATTTTTCTTTTTCTTATTTAATTCAATTTACGTATTTTCTTATAGAGTTGACTGAAAATCTTTCTGGAAAACTAAAATCCTGCCAGTTTTACGTTTCTGATTTAGAAAAGGAAATTGCCAATTTGAGAACTAGTAGCGAAGAAACGAAAAGAGCTTATCAACAATTGTTACAAGATTACGACAAAGTATTGGAAAATTTGTCAATTCTAAGGTATATATTTTCCAATATTTTAATTCCATTATTTATTTGTTTAATAATCCACAATGTGGATTCTGAATTAAAAATAAATTTTAATGAATTGAAAAATAGAATTACTTAATATTTAAATTAAAAATTATACTATATTACTTGATAATAAATCAAATTCTTTGCCTTTCAGAAAAGAAAGAGATGACTTAGAGTTGGAATCGTCGGAAATGAAACAAAAACTTAATTTAAAAAATACGGAATTGATAAGTTTGCAACAAGATCTCCAAGAAAAAAACGCGATTTTTGCTCTAAATGAAATAAAAATTCAACAGGTAGACATTTTTTCTTATTCTAAAAAGGAAATACACATCGAACGTCGAAGATATCGAAATATCTTTAAATGTAGAACTCGATTCCTTATTGTGCAATAACAGGTCACGCGGTCACGCAAGAAATCAAATACTTTTTACACAAAACGAAAAATTCGAAATTTAACTTAAAAATTCCAACTTTCCATTTTACATAAAAAGTATTAAATTATGAAAAACATAAAAAATATTTCGGAATCACTAATTATTTTTTTTGCAGTTGACAAATTCATCTCAGCAAATTCAGGCACTAGAAAATCAACACCAAACATCAACGGTACTTGAACAACAACTAACTCAACTGAAAGAGGCTCTAAACTCCGTAAGTAATGAAAAAGAAGAGGTTAGCAAACAGTATCAACTTTACGTAGAACAATTAGATGAACGCCATAAGAAAGTTAATAACGAGGTAAGTTTTTATTTTTCTCCAGAGATGCATAAATATTTCCCAATCCTAAATGGAAATTCTAGAAACCTCTTGAAATACCTTAAAATCTTTAGAAACTCTAAAGCGAATGAAGTTATCGTACTTTATTATTATTAATTTCATTGGATTGTCTTGACAGTTGGATTTGGCTCATAAGCAGATCGCTGAACTGGAATTAGAAAAACTCAGCAATATTCAGCGATTGTCTGAAGCAGAACAAGAATTACAACGTGAAAGGAAACAAGTCGAATCACTGAAACCTCTATTGGAATACAAAGATCGAGTAGAAATACTAACAAGAAGCATAGACAATCTTGTAATGGAACAAGAGTCTTTGCAAGTTGCATTGAGTCGAAAAGTAATTAACACTATTCACTTTTTAAATCGAAATATGCATACAGAGCTAAAATATGTATAACTTCAATACTTTTATTTTTTTTTTTTTGTAAAATGAAAAAATTTGTTTAAAATCAAGAAATCGAATTTTGAGTTTAGAATTTCTATATAACATCTTTAATACATAGATTTTCGCCTTTATTACAGGACGCTGAAATTGAAAACCTAAATAAGGAACTACAAGAATTACGAGATATAAAGGATCATAGTTTGAATGCTTCAAAATTGGCTACTGCTCTCGAAAGCGAACAATTGGGAGCCTCTCGAGCAGTTTCTCAAAACCAGCAACTCAAACAACAACTTAACGAAATGCATGATGCATTTGTTTTACTGGTAATAATCCCTCGCATAGTACTAATTGCACTACGATATTCGAAGTTATAAACCGAGGGATGGGTCACTTTTAAAATCTACTGTGATATCTTTCGAAAATTGATTTTAAAAATCGGTGGATATATTTCTTAAAATTCCATGAAATCCCCTAAAATCTTTTGGAATCCTTTAAAAAATTCCACAAAATCCTCTAAAAAGTTTTAAAATTTTATTTTAGAGTAACAATAAATTAGATTTGACGGAACAGCTTCAAGTGGAACGGAGTCAAGGAAAGAAACAAAGCCTCCAACTTAACCAGTATGAATCAGAATTAAAAGAATTAAAAATTAAATTGAAAGAAATGGAAGAAACTATCGCAGAACTGGAAAAAGAGAAGTTGTGCAATGCTCAGATCGTGGATAAAATGCAGCACTATGAAGCACAGTCTCATCATTCTCGAGCTGTGCAACAGGAACTTCTAAATGCTAAGGTATTGCCTTGATTTATTAATCTATTATTTAGTCATTGAGGCAACGTCCATTCATTATCTAAGAGGACGAACCTTAAAATTCGATCTCTTCATTTTACTCAACAAAAATAATTTATGAATAGCTAGATATTTTTTGTCTTAGTAGCGGTACTCATTTTTCACTCTACATACACACATTTCTTTTTGAAAAGTGAGCATCGCTACATGGACTGGATTAATGTGTAAAAATCCCTGATTTATTTTTCAAAAATCTAGATTTTGATGGAAAATCTCAAAAGAGAAAACAAACAGCTGAGTGAGAAACTGAATATCCAGGAACGCGATTTAAGAGCTGAATCAATTCACGATGAAGAAAATTCCTCGCTTACAGTAACCAACGGAATTAAAGAAAACAAGTTGACGTCTGCAGAAACACAGACATCTCAAGAGAAAAATTTTGAAATACCAGAACCTTTCAAGAAGTTGGAAACTAGATTCAAAGAAGCTATGGAAAAAGTTGCTGAACTAACAGATGAAAAACAAAGATTGGAGCATCTTGTCTTACAATTACAGGGAGAAACAGAAACTATTGGTTAGAATTTTATTTATAATTTTATAACTAAATGAAATTCCTTAAGGGTGTGGGGTTAAAGTTCTAGTCTCAAAATTAGTTTTCTTTATATTAGTAAACAAATTTTATTAGATATTTTTTCGCTCTGTTAGAACTTGGACCCAACATCCTTAATTAAATCTGATAATGTTTTTTACGTAAAATTGGCACAAAATTTTTCCTAAATCCTTTATTTATTTTCTTATTAGGCGAATATGTTACACTTTATCAGAGACAACGTTTTATTCTTCAAGAAAAGGCAAAAGAGAGAGAGCAAACTTTTAGACAGATTTCTGAACAACGCAATCAACAACAACAACAACTTCATAAACTAAAAGTTTTGGTAGCAGATCTACTACAAAAGAAATCGATTACTTCAGTGGAGATGCACGACGTTGTTGACACAGTACAAACAACATTTCCTAGCGATAAAAGTAAATATACTTTTAATTGAAGATAAAAATTATAGCCTCACACTTCAATTTCCTTATTTTATTCAAAAAGTATTAGTCATACATTTTTTTTCTCTGTATGCAAATATATTTCTTTTTAAAAAATGAATAGCGTTAGAGAGAAAAAACATCAAATTACATATAATATATTGAAAAATAAGGAAATCAAATTTTAATATTAGAAACTGGTTCTAGCATCCTGAAAAAGTTTATTTAAAAAATGTTAACAATAAAACATTTACTTTTAACAGAAAATGTGGACGAAGCGGATAATAGACCCATTTCGGACAACGTTATCGAACCTAAGGAAGCAAATGCTGATATTCTCTCGAAGGATGAAACTGCATCTCAAATTTTTGATCTTCTCTCCGAAATTAAAGATTGTAACGACGTGTGCGTCCTAGAACCTAACTTTCATCCATGTCCATGGTGTTCTGGAAAGTTGATTACAGTTTAGACATTGTTCTCAATTTTGTTAATTATGAATGCAATAAGACCAGTAAGTCTGTATCTATAAATTATTTAGGAAAGGGAGCTGCATAAAATGTAACAGATTTTTATATAAATGCAATTTGCACAATCTTTTCTTCGCTAAGTAAAATGATGACTCGATGTTCTCAAATCAACGAAGTCCAAAACAGAAACTCTCAAATTTAAACATAAAATAATATTTTTTAGCATTTTAAATTGCGCGTCAATAGCAACCAATTAGATGCCAGAATGCAAAACATGCGTAGTGAGATTTAAGGGAGATGGAATTTGGCATGGACATAGGAAACACAGGACTAGGTATGCCATTGCGGGGTTGAGTTAATGAGGGGGGACGTCCGCCATCTTTTGAAGCCCCGCGACAAATATGGCAGCGCCCATGGACTCATCAGTAAGGCAAGGCAGTGTGAACGGACCTTGCCTTAGACACAAGAAAAGGAGAGATTTTTTCAGATGCCGGGAATCGAACCCGGGCCATCTAGCTTCTCAGCGTCGAACACTGAAGGTACCGTCCCATGTCGGCAGAAAACGTCAGCGTAAGCAGAAACTCATGAGAGTGACAGAGATAGGCAGATCTATTTGTCTCTTTCACTCTCATGAGTTTCTGTTTTACGCCGACATGGGACTGCACCTTGACGGCCGCTATGCGGCCGTCCATTTCCCTATGTGCCTTTCTATGTTTCTTTTCTATATTCAATGCTCTAAACTCGAGGTTCGATATTCGTTTCTTTTCAATTCGAGATTTTTCATGGGTGCCTTTATTTTTTATAATAGGAATAGGATAGGATAGGAAAATAAAGGATAGGATATTGGGAGAGTCGAGTGTACGACTGTACAGTATGATTCATGTACAGTGTTCGTCATGTATGCCTTAACATTTATCACTAGGATTTTGTGTCAACCCAACCCTGGTGCACGTCAAGGTGCGCTCCCATGTCGACAGAAAACGTCGGTGTAAAGCAGAAACTCATGAGAGTGAAAGAGATAAACAGATCTGCTTATCTCTGTCACATTCATGTGATTCTGCTATACGCCAACCTTTTCTGTCGACCTGGGACTGCACCTTAAAGGTACCGTCCCATGTCGGCAGAAAACGATAATGAGAGAGAAAGAGACAAAAGTATACTTCTGTCTTTTTCTCTCTGATTATACGCAACGCAAAACGCAATCATGCCGACGTTTTCTGCCGTCATGGGACGGCATCTTTATATACATACGTTACTAACCCTGGTTGGGACTTCGAGTGTAGGTTAAAATGGTTAGAATTGCTATAAAAATTTAAATAAATATCAGTGATATCAGCATAGCCAGTATAGTAATACGCTCACCTTTATTGACAAATTTTTTTTACATTTATGTATAAAAATATGTCAAGAACAGGAACACGTTTGGATACTAAAAAAGTGGTATGTTTTTCATTTACATTGTTAAGGCGACATTATTATATTACAAAACTATAATAAAAAGGCACAATTACAGATTGAATTTTCGCCCACTTGCTCCATGAAATCCAGTTAATCTAAAATAATTATTTGTTCCAAGGCCTAAAACTTTTTAAATTTAAGTCTATTCGCTTTTAGCCGTCCCCACATACAAAAAAAAGAAAAATCTTTTATGAACTGTTTCCAACAAGAAATACTCATTTATAAATAATTTACGAGGTTTTTACCAACTTTTTTTTTGGGTATTTATTCGGAATTACAAAAAGTCAAAAAATGTTTTTAAGTGCAGATTTTAAAGACTTGTTTGGTATTACAAAAAAGGTTTTAAGGGATTCTATCAATTTTTAAAATGTTCAAGGGATTTAATACAGTATTTATGTTTGAAAAAAAAATTAAAAGGCCGAAAAAGTAATTTAATGGATTTTAAGGACATTTTTTACATACTTACCATGTGAGAAAACGCATGAGCAAATTCAGTACATACGGTCAGCTGAATCTACATATATTTTTTCTTCTGTTTTCAGAATTCAGAGTTGTTTACACTGACATATGGAGCTCTCGTATCTCAGTTATTAAAGGACTTCGAAAACGTTGAAGATGTCAACAAACAACTTGACAGAATGGGTTACAACATGGGAATTAGATTGATAGAAGACTTCCTGGCTCGCACAGGTTCAGGTCGGTGTTACGATTTTCGGGATACAGCAGAGAAGATTCAAACTGCCTTTAAAATATATCTTGGTATCACACCTACAATCACAAATTGGAGTGCTGCTGGAGATGAATTTTCTTTATGTTTCGAATCGAATCCACTCACAGAATTTGTTGAACTCCCTGATAACTGTTTACATTTGAAATACTGCAATATATTAACTGGAGTTCTGCGTGGTGCTTGTGAAATGGTACAGATGGAAATTTGTTCTTGGTTTGTCCAGGATCAACTAAAGAACGATAGTGTGACTGAAGTTCGGGTCAAATTTATCAAAAGACTAGAAGATGCTATTCCAGCTGGCGAAGATTAAGGGCGTTCGGTTCATATTCTAACCCAAAAAGTCAATTTCCTTATTTTATTGAACTCTTTGTTGAAATAGAAGTCTGTTTACAGTGAGATAAAATTATCTAATTATAATATTTGTTGAGTAAAATGAGGAAATTGAATTTTAACGAAAGAAAATGGTTTAAACACTTTTAATACTATTTCTCGGAAAGCATTACAAATTTCAAAACAAATTTTCGATCATCTGTAGTGCTTTTCATTGGATCAATTGTATTCTTATTATTTAGGTACTTTAACCTGTATTTTTAGAGTAGAATAAATTTAATATTAATATATAGCTTGATCCTGTTTACTTCTTATCTTTATTAAGAGCGTTCGTAGTAGAATCCGATGAATCAAAGCTTTAATCTCAAAATTCGAGTGCCTCATTATACTGAACAATTATTTGAATTTGATATTTTTTCTCTCTATATATGTACTTTTAGTTAATAGATTCATTTTAGTTAGTCGAAAATTTTACATAAAATTATACTTTTTTGCTCTACTCATACTTCTATTTTAAAAAGGAGGACGTTGTAGTAAAATAATAAGTACTAGACTTAATGGGATAATAAAACTTGAAAATAGAAAAAAATTCGATTTTTTATTCAATTCTTACATACATATTTCTACACCTTTCAATTTATATCTTGAATTCCAAAAAAAGTAAGGACAGCTTAAAATATACTGTACGCGCTATATATAAAGTATTATTCCAAATCATCATCATCATAAAGGTCGTCGAAGTCTGTAAAAAGAAGTTTTACATATCAAATTAATTGTAATTTTACTTTGTGTTGGATTCAAATTCTAATGATTCTAACTTTATAATTCGATTTATTTTTAAAGTTTTTAAGTTCCCTTAAAGAGTTTGAAAATAAAAATAAAGAAAACAAGTATTTGTATGATAAGTAAATATATTAACTTTTTTGTAAAATTTATGAAACATTTAAAGTGCAAATCTACTTACCGTTGAAAAAATCTGCATGAACCGCTTTATCATCAAAACTGACATCCACAAATAATCGGTTCGATCCTCCTGGCTGAAAAATTTAAATGTACTTGTAAATTTTTTCAAAACATGTAATCAAAGATGCAAAATTTTCAACATATCTTAATAGAATGGAGAATATGTATTTTTTCCAATTTCGAAGAAAACGAGTTTAGGCAAGAGTTGAAGATTTTTTCGCAATCTAATTTTCTTTAATAATTATATGCTTATTCAGTTTTTAAACGATATTTTTAAAATTAATTTCACTATCTGAAATCTAACATTAAATTTTAGATGAAAATTCCAGTCAAGCAAATTGAAGTCTTGAAATCGAGCATAGATGATAATATAACCTAAGAATTAGTGTTTTGAAATTAAATACTTATTTACCATTTCAAGATCCACAAATGGTCCACCAGGGCCTTCAGGAAACATTTCATCTACGACAAGCGAATGCTTCATGATATTGGATACAATTAAATTGATTTCTTAAATACTTTCTTCGCTTCAACACTTAAACATTCGAAGTTCGCACACTTATTTAATTATTTATGTACAGAATGTTCAATGAATGAAGCCAGAATTCCAGAAGTCTTTCTCTGTTTTCGATTGTAAACATGTCAACCACGGTTGGGTAAGTAAAATACCTTAGTAAATTACATGGTTTCTTACCAGGGTTGGGCAGTGACGCGTCCCTCGAAGTTTTTAACGTATTTACATGGTTTTCTACTTATGGTAAATTACGTATTTTACGTAAAACCCCCCACTCCATATGAATTTGGTGTTTTCGACGTAAAATACCTACACTGTAAAAAGTTTCGATGAAAATTACATTTCGTTAAGGTAATTTTTTTCTATGATTTACGTAGGAAAATTCCAAATTTTTTATACATTAAGTGATTTCTGAGGTTATTTTACCGTTATTTTGTGAATTTGACAATAAAACTGTAATTTTCCCACAAGAATCATAGGAAATAAAAATACCAGTGATAATTGACGGAAATTTACACTGAAATGGAAAAGGAGTAGAAGTGTAAAATTACAAGAGAAATGTAAAAATCCAGGTGCCGTCGCTGGAATTTTCCCTGCAGAAACAAAGTAAAATTCTATTCCTACAAGGGAATTTTACACAATTTTGGTAAATTTCCGTCAATTATCACTGGTATTTTTATTTCCTGATTTACATGATAATTTTCATCGAAACTTTTTACAGTGTAGTAAATTACTGTAAAAAACCATGTAATTTACCTAGGGTATTTTACTTACCCAACCCTGTTTCTTACAGTGATTTATGTATGTATATTACGTGGAAAACACCAAATTCATATGGAGTGGGGGGTTTTCTACGTAAAATACGTAATTTATATAAGTAGAAAACCATGTAAATACGTAAAAAATTTCGAGTGCCGTGTCACTGCACAACCCTGAATTGTCACCCAACCCTGGTTTCCATAAGATTCAAATATGGAAACCAGGGTTGAGTTGACACGCCCACAAGGAAGGCATACATGAATCATACTGTACATGTATATGCAGTATCTCTCAGCATGCACCACATATGCACTAAATTACTTTGACGGCTTTGACGAGATAGACGTTTTGACAATTTTGACATTACATACACACATACATTCCTGAAAGCAACAAACATCTTGCAAAATGGTACGCACTAAAATCTATTTTGAAGTTTTCATTTTCGATCTTTCAAAATATAAAATTCTTATACAATTCTTAGCACCTTAAACTGAAAAATATTAAATTTTAACAAAAATCTACATTAAAGTTTTTTTTTCTTTTCATAAATGAGTAACTTGATTTCATTGATTTTAAGGCTGTTGGGTTCGAGTTGTAACCTCTAAATTCGATCTCTTCAGATATTTTTTGACTCTATAGAAATACTCTTTTTTTAAACATAGAAATTTGTCTATAGAGCGAAAAATATTTAACTCTATTACTTTTTGCACAAAACTATGAATTTGAAATTTAATCTCAAAATTCTATCTTTTCACTCTTTTCATTCTGCATTCATATTTTTATTTAAAAAATAAATTGTGCTAAAGAGCGAAAACATATCTAATTATAATACTCCTTATGTAAATTGAATTTTGGATTGAGAAATTGATTTCAACATTTTGAAGTATTGATTTTCTTCTGTTTTTAGCACGGTCGAGTGAAAGTTCGTACAACGGTGGAACAAGAGAAAATTAAAAAATTGGAAAGAGCAAAGAAGGTTGTGGAATATAGAGCTGGGATCAACCTTATTTTTCAAAAGGTTTAGTGCCTATGTTATATAATATTAGACAAAATTAGCGAGCCATTGGCACTTTTAGTAGATACACTTTTTTTAAAACCGTACCTTATTTAATATAATACTTAAAACTTTCTAAAACTTTATATTTTCCTTTGATTCTCATTGTCTATTTTATTTCATGTAACAGAGAAAAGAAGAAAAATGGGATGATGAAATGCTATTAGTGACAGAAAAAATGCTTCTTCGAAATCCGGACATTTATACTCTTTGGAACATTCGAAGAGAAGCATTTATGAAAAATAATTGGTAAATTATTATTTTTCTATCAAATAGTATATTTTTACCTTTATTTAAAACAGCATTGAGCATATGGATGAAAATCAAAAAGTACAAAGTATTGAAAATGACTTAATCTTTTCATTTTACGCAAAAATTATTGAAACTAGGCATGTTTTCGCTCAATACACAATTCTATTTAATAAATAATAAGTATATATCGCTACAGAGCGAAAAGATGCCTAATTATAATCTTTCTTGAGTAAAATGAGGAAATTGAATTTTGAGAGTTTAGAATGTGAACCCAAAACTTATGATAAATTAAATATTAAATCTAGGCCCAGAGAAGAATATGAGCAAAAGTTAGAAAAGGAATTGACATTAACGGAAAGTTGCTTAAGGGAAAACCCAAAATCTTACAGCGTCTGGCATCATCGTTGTTGGGTCTTTGATCATTTAGCACAGCCAAATTATGACTTAGAATTACTTTTATGTAGTAAATGTCTGAACATCGATGAAAGAAATTGTAAGTGCCAAAAAAAAGCCAGTGATAAAAAGACTATTGAGAAAAATCTTTAAAGTACTTTGAAATGGAAGTGGAAGCCTTAAGGCCATGTAAGACTTACCCGATCCATACCTTACCGTAATTTTTTTTTCTGCAACGCTTTATCGAGATATCAAATTGAAAATTTCTAAAATTACAGAAAATATGCTGAGGTATGTTTGTATGGTCTTAAATTTTTGTAAAAATAAAAAAAATCTTTTTTTATAAATGTCAATATTTAGGACCAGATAAACGTAACTTAATAGTTTAGGTTCAATTTTAGAAGTTTTCAATTTGATATCTATAAATGTAGACGTAGCGTTGCAGAGAACAAAATGTCGAAAAGGTAGGGATCGGGTAAGTCTTACATGCCCTTAAACTAGATACTTTTTCACTCTGTATGCATATTTCTATTTAAAAACTGAGTAGCTCTACAGAGTGGCAAAATATTTAATTACAATAATTGCTGAATAAAATGAGAAAATCTAATTTTAAGGTTGTAAATTGGTTTTAATACCCTTAATACAATATTTATGAATTTGTAGTTCACTGTTGGGATTACAGAAACTTTATAGTACGAAAAGCTGGAATACCTGATGGCGAAGAGTTTAAATTTTCCACGGAAAAAATATTAAATAATTTTTCCAATTATTCATCCTGGCACTACAGAAGTAAAATATTATCGAAAATGTTTCCTAATAAAAGTAGACCTTTGACCATCCAAGATGATCAGCTTACAAAAGGTAAGATATTAAAGAGAAGTTTTACCCTTTTTTTGTACGTAGCAAAGTGTCTCATGGCGTGTCAAAAGATTTAAAAAAATATAATATCTAAAGATTTTAAGTGAGGAAACTAAATTTGTTCTTATGATAAATAACACATGCCCTTAAATCACTTGAAACCTTTTTAATTTCTTAAAATCACTTAAAATCTCTTGAAATTAAACTCTTGTTTTGATATCCCTTTGAAACTCGTCAAATCTTTTGAAACCTGTAAAATGCTTTATAACATTCTTTTTGCTTTTTCTAGAACTTGATTTGGTAATGAACGCAACATTCACGGATCCCAATGACACTAGTGCTTGGTTTTATCAAAGATGGTTACTTGAATCCAGCAAAGTTTCCAGAAGCAAAATTTGGAGAGCAAAATTGACTCAGACCGAAGCCAGAATTGTTTTTCACGAGGACATTTGTATTCCATCATCTAATATTTGCTTATCCATAGATGGAGAAATTTTGGATTGCGAGTTGAATTCCGCCAATAATGAAAAGTTTTCAAAAATATGGGAAGCGAAGTTCAAGCAACCTTTAAATATTGGCGAAAATAGTCAAATCTGCTTGAAATTCGAAGATGTTGATTATCCCTTTCATCATGTGAATGACTCTTGGATTTTGAAAACTCAAGTTTCTGAAATTGAAAAGTGCAATGAAGTACAATTGAGAGAACAGTTGGAAAACTACAAAAAATTATTTGAAATGGAGCCGCTAAATAAATGGGCTTTGCTAACTGGAATTATTCTCATGAAAAATATCGACTTCATTCAATTCCACTCGAATATTCTGAATGACTTGGAATTGTTATTGAAAATAGACGAACTTCGGTATTGTTATTACAAAGACTTGCGTAAGTGTTGATTTTATATTTATTTTTTGTTTTAAAAACATACTTTTTATTCTGCATGATTTCAATTAATTAATTAATTAATTAATTAATTAATCGTGTTGAATTTCTATTAAGGGTGTTGGATCCTTGATTTAACTTCAAAATTCAATTTCTTCAATTTTACTCAAAAAATATTATAATAAAAGTAAAATGAAGAATTCAAATTTTAAAGTTAGAAATTGGATCCAATAGCCTTCATTCTTTTGGATGATATTTATATATAAATATATAATTTTTTATTTCATAGGGAGTAAGTGCATAATAGACTACCATTTACACAATTTGTCACAAAAAGAGAATAAAGATCAGATTTTGAATCGAGTAGATCTTTCAGGTCTTGGACTTACAACTTTGCGCAGTGAGAACTACTTTGTCTTCTTGGAAGAAATAAATTTAGAAGATAATAGTTTGGGGAATTCACTGCAGCGGCTCTACACTTTACGCGAATGTAAAGTACTATCTTTATCAAGTAATGGTATAAAATCAATATCGAGGTTCCCTACTTTGCATAAGCTTCAAGTATTGTCGCTAAGAAATAATGAAATATCGAGTATAGAAGAAGTTCTAGATTTAGTAAAACGCCACAATTTATTGAAGCTAGATATTCGAGAAAATCCTGTATGTCAATTTGATGTGAAAGTGAAAATTGAAATGATTTCATCGTGTGTGGATGTACAAATATAGAAATTTTTATCTTTTCAGTCACGTTTTTCATGCCATTTAGGTCTCGGAACCAAAGGATCCACATTCTTCATTCTACTTAATAAATTCTTATAATTAGGTGTATTTATTAATGGAGGGAGGGAGTTTGAAGGTTAATACTTGGATCTAAGAACCTTAATAAAGAAGGAATAATGTGAACTATATTGTTTATTATGATGTATTATAATCGAATTTGGAGGATAGAACTTAGTTTCAACTCCCTTAAGCAGACTCAGATTGAATTCTACTGAAAATACCTATATAGGATTTCTCAGTAAACCATACCAACCGTGATTAAGCATAACGTTTGCTTGAATCCAGTTTGCGTATATAGGATGTTGCAAATTCAGAAAAACATCCGGATTTGCATTTTCTCGGTCACGAAACCTTCCAGTCCAAGAGTAAACACCTATCAATTTACCACGAACGATTAAAGGTCCACCAGAATCACCTTTTCCACCTATACTTTGTCTCTCTCTATCAATAGTACAAATATTTCTATCTGTAATCTCTCTTATTCCATGGTAATACTGTTGACATTCTCGCAGCTTCATTTGTACCATATGGACTGATCGCAAAGTACTGAAATATAAAAAAGAAGAATTTTTAGATTATATTCTATATTATTTTAATGTTTAAATCTTTTTGTTTTACTAAAACAGTATTTAAGGGCATGTGATACTTTACCATAATAGCACTTGTCAAATGTCAAACTCAAATTCCATTCTCCATTTTACTCAACGAAAATTATAGATAAATATTTTTTCGCTCTGTAGCGCTAATCTTTTTTCAGTTATAAGACTGCATACAGAGCGAAAAAATATTTAATTTCTATGTTTTTTTTTCATAAAACGAGGAATTCAAAATTTAACGTTCAAATGGAATATTTTCATTTTACTTAAAAACTATTTGAATTAAATATGTTTTGGTTCTGTACGCATAATTCTAGTTAAAAATTGATTAATTGTACAGCGGGAAAAAATTTCAAATTTAATATTTGTTTAGTAAAATGAAGAAATCAAAGTTTTAGATTAGAACTTGGCTCCAACACCCTTAAAACGTTCAAGTGGTTAAAACCACTTGAATATTTAAGTAAAATATTTATATTTTATTAAAAATACTGATTTTCACTTACTTTCCTATATGTCCCCAGCCAGTTAAAGTAAATATAGCATTTTGTAGTAAAGTTGCCTTAAACAGAAGTATTCTTTCATGATTTCTAGTTTCCTTTATAGATGGATTAATGAGCAGTAAGGCCAGATCGTTTGCTAATGTTTGTGGATTGAACTGTGGGAATAGAATTCTTCTTGTTACGTTGTGAATTCTGCGTACACCTGTCTCTGATGTGGTAGTTAGAACGTCGTAGATCCCATTTTCTTCATGAACGCAGCTTGCAGTTGTTATGATAATTTGAGGTGTTAATATAGATCCTAAACACTCATTGTGTCCATTTTTTTGAACATACACAATGTAGGGAACTTTATAATCACTCCCACTTGGCGCATTGCTAAAAAAACGTTTTGTGCGAAGAAGATTTGATGTTTTTTCTGCAAGAATAATCAAATTAATTACGGGCGTTAGATCCAAGTTCTAAAATCAAAATTTTATTTCTTCAGTTTACTTAATTATTATTGTAACTTGATACTACCCATTAAATTTGTAATATGGTACTCATTTTTTAGAAGAAAAGTGCGCATATAAAACGAAAGACGGTCTATTTTTAATACTTTTTTGCATAAAATGAAACGACTAGACTTCTATCTTTTTATTTTACTCAAGAAATATTCAAATTAGCATTTTTTCACTTACATATTACAGACAATTCTAATTAAAAAATCAGTACCTGCTCTACAGAACGAAAAAATATCTAGATACCATTTTTGTTGAGTAAAATGAAGAGATAGAATTTTCCCTGCTAAAAATTTTGGACAAAATTAGGATTCCGAAATATGTTCGAAATTATTCAGAAAGTCATTCGGATTCTATCCGCGGTCAGGGCCGGTGAATAGTGTGGGTAGGGTGGGTAGTGCTACCCACCCTATTTTTTTGCTCGGAATTCCGAGTAAAAAAAATGTTAAACAAATAAAAAATAATGTTTGATTTGATTACATTATTACTACATTTTTATGATTTCGAAAAAAAAGAAGAACCTCCCCCCCCCTCTTGGTTCTATACCCACTCAGATTTTTCACGTTTCACCGGGACTGTATCCGGTTTTTCCGAAATGTGTCTGGTTATGCACGAAATTTATCCGGTTACGTTTCCGAACACGACCGGTTAAATTTCCTACATTATCAAACACATTTCGGACAAAACCGGATCCTACGGCCGTGCCGGATCCTATCCGGTTTCGTCCGGATAGGATAAAAATAAAAATTTATTATTTAATAATAAATTAAAATTTTAATAAATTTATTATTTATTAAAATTAAAATTTATTATTTATTTTTAAAAATCGCTTGATATCTTAAAATTTCACGAAATATTGTAAAATTCCTAAAAGAACTCTTGATCCCTTAAATTCCGGGACAAGTTTTAAAATTTCCTAAAAATATCTTTCGAAATTTGTTAAAATTCATTTAAAAAGTTTTTCAATATCTGAAAATTCTATGAAACCCTTAGATTTTTTTTTATAAATGTTCTTATATCTCTCTTCAAATCTTCTGAAATCTTTTGAAATCTCTTGAAACGAAACATATTTGAATAAAATCAAATAATATACAGATATTACTGTACTTACCAATATTACTGTCTGAGGAAATTCCAATTCCTTGGGAGAAAATCCCAAAAAGAATTAGGAGACAAGCGAAAATTTGTTTCGTCATTTTTTTAGAAGGAATTATGAAGGTAACTGGTTCAAGATTTTTAATAAGTACTCAAAGTAACTCGAGTTTGAGGGCACGTGATTCAATTATTTTCGTTATTTGCATTCGCTGATAAAAATTTTTACGGCCTTTTTCTTGTCTTAACTTTTGTTTTACCAATTGATGAAAAAGTTGGATTAATTATGCTTGAGTTTTTTTTGAAATATTTGTAATTATTCCGAATTTGATTGTGAATAAATTTGCTTTTATAAGAAAGTCAAAAATTACTTGTTAATTAAACTGTTCTCTAATAATATGGAAATGTTTTATGATTTCAAAGATTTTGAATTCTTTCGAAGTCTTGAAATATTTTGCGAATTCCCTTGTGAATTCTTTTAAATTCCTTTGAAATAGTTTGAAATCTTAGAATTATCTTGAAAATATTCAATTTTGAAGTTAGATTTTGCAATCTTATATTTGAAAAAAAAATTAGCGCTACAGAACAAAAAAATATTTATCTATAATTTTCGTTGAGTAAAATGGAGAATGAAATTTTGAGCTTAACACTTGGGTCCAACGCTCTTAAAATCTTTAGGGTGCCGCCCTATGGCAGCAGAAAACGCAAAGCAGAAAGCAGAAAATCAAAGGAGTGAAAGAGATTGTGGCTATATTTGTCTTTATCACTCTTACGATTTTCTGTTTTCTGTTTTGCGTTTTCTGCTGCTACCATGGAACAGCACCATTATGGCCAAAATACACGCTCGCCATTACAAATCATTTTTAATAAATAAAAATTTAACTCTAAATTCAATTTTTTCATTAATAGTAAACAAGTGCATACCAGAAAAAGGCAGTAAAAATTGTTATCTACGGCTGTCTGTACATACACAAAGTATTGAAATCACGCGGACCAAAAGTCAACAGACTTTTGTTATTTTAAGTAAAATTTTTCCACTCTTTTTTCAAATCTATCTCAACAGTCGTGATAGTTTCTTTTAAAAAATGGTGAAACAAATTTTCGCCTGTCTCTTAACTTTTATTTGCATTTTCTTTCTAGGAGTTGCCACTTCTTTAGACGAATACAGTCATATTGGTAAGTAAAATAATATCTGCATATTATTTTAACTTATTGAAACTCGTTTGACTGAATAGCTTTGTCATAATTTTGATTTTTTCGAATTTTTATTTGCATTCTATTTCTCTTTCGTGGAATTTTAAGACATCAAAATATTTTTCATGACACGTATAACGAAACATCGATTATCGCCATTTACAGTACAGAAACAAAAGTATACTGCAAAAGTAGTACAGAAAGTAAAATAGGACAGAAAGTAAAAATACCTAAATAAATAAACCGGAGGTTCTCTCTCTCTTATCCTATCGTATCCTATTCTACTGTATTCTATCCTATCGTACCCTATCCTATCGTATCCAATCACATCCTATCGTATTCTATCATATCTTGTCGTATTTTATCCTATCATATTCTATTTTTTTCTATCCTATCGTATCCTATCCTATTGTATCCTATTATATTGTATTCTATCCTCTTGAATCATATCGTATCCTATCCTATTGTATTCTATCCTATTGTATTCTATCCTATCGTATTCTATCCTATCATATCTTGTTATGATAGGATAGAATACGATATGATTCGAGAGGATAGAATACAATATAATAGGATACCATAGGATAGGATACGATAGGATAAAATAAAATACAACAGGATAAAATTCGACAGCATACGATAGCATACAATAGGATAGGGTAGGATACTATAGGATAAAATACAAAAGGCTACAATAGAATACGATTGGATAGGATACGATAGGATGTAATAAGATACGATATCATACGATAGAATAGAAAACAATAGAATATGATACGACAGGATAAAACATGACGATACCCCCGAACAAGCTTACGGGGGCCCAGCCAGGTTATTCCCCGCCATTCTGGCGGTACTATCACTAAGCACACTAGTGCAAATTCGCACTATTATTTCGAAAATCGAATTCGTTACAGTTAAATTTGTAATTTAATATCTAATTTACTTTATATTTGAAAAGATCTCAAGAGATTTGATTATTCTTGCAGAAGAAACATCGAATCTTCTTCGTCCAAAACGTTTTATTCATAGTACGCTGAATGGATTCGTTTATAGAGTTCCCTACGTTGTATATGTTCAAAAAAACGGAGTTAATAAATGCTTAGGTACTATATTAACATCCCAAATTGTCATAACAACTGCAAGTTGCGTACATGAGGACAATGGAATTTATGACGTTTTAACTGCCACATCAGATAGAAATGTTAAATCAATTCACAATGTGAAAAAAAAAATTATATTTCCCTGGTTCAATCCGCTTACATTTACAAATGATCTCGCCTTGCTGATTTTTCATCCTTCCATCGTGGATAATCCACTTCATCGAAAAATACAAATACGCAGAGGAAATCTACAAACAAATACTGAAGTTACTTTAACTGGATGGGGACACTCAGGAAAGTAAGATATAATCAGTTTTTTTAAGGGCGTTGGACATTTAAAGAAATTAAAAATTTAATTCCCCATTTTACTCAACGAAAATTATAGATAAATATTTTTTCGCTCTGTAGCACTAATCTTTTATCAAATATAAGACAGCGTACAGAGCGAAAAAAAATTTAAGTTCGATACTTTTTCCATAAAACGACGAATTAAAAATCTAACTTCAAAATTTAATATTTTGATTTTACTTAAAAAATATTTGAATTAGATATTTTCTCGCTCTGTACGCATAATTCTATTTAAAAGTTGATTAATGCTACATAAGGAAAAAGTTCAAAATTTAATATTTGTTGAGTAAAATGAAGAAATCGAATTTTTAGATTAGAACTTGGCTCCAACACCCTTAAACGCAGAAAAATTTCACTTATGTATTATGGGTGTTGAAATCATTTTCTAACATAGAAATTCAAATTCCTTATTTTACTTAACAAAATATTATAATTATAGATATTATTTTTCTCTATAACGCTATTCCCTTTTAAAATAGAAGTTTGCTAATACAGCAAATTTTTGTTTAAATGTTGAGGTTTAAATTTAGATTTAACACCCATAATTCAATAATGGTATTAAAAAAAATACAGAATCTAACGTAAGAATTCTTCCCTTCATTGTTTCAGTACATTGCGATCAGTTAATGTGATGAAAATCAGCCTAGAAGAATGTCAACAGTATTACCATGAAATCAGAGATATTACAGCGAGAAATATTTGTACTCTTGATAGAAAGAAAAAGAATATAGGTGGCAAAGGTGATTCTGGTGGACCTTTGGTTGAACTTGGGCAATTGGTAGGTATTTACTCTTGGACTGGAAGGCTTTCAAATCGAGTAAATCCTGATGTTTTTGTAAATTTGCTTGATCCCATGTACTCACAATGGATCCAAGCAAACATTAGGCTTAATCACGGTTGGTTTTGAATCTGACAACCCAATTTCTAATTTCATTTTACATTTAATTTAAGCTGTATTACTGAGATGTATATTAAATATAATATAAAATAAAAAAAAAAACGAAAATTATTTTTAAAAGTTTTGCAAACTGTGCCTACATTTTTTTAGGCATATAAAAACTTTCTCGCAGAAACATTTTTTAAATAAGCTAAAACCACAAGTATCAAAAATAAAAATTTATTCTTTTGACAATTATTATACTGACAGTTTCAACTTATTTTGGTCGTATTTTTTCATACATAAAACGTTGATTTACATCTTGAATGGAAGCATTTATGAGTCTCTTTTTAACATTGTGAAAATAAGCTTGTGCGAAGTTATAAAATTCATTTTCCATTTCCCATACTAACGATTTTTGGATTTTTTCTACAGTCTTCGGAAGAGGGTCTTTTTTTTGCGTCGTTTGTCGCAAATGAGATTTGTTATCTGAAATGAAATTAATAATTATTAAAATAGGTTCTATTATCCTACTACCCCTTTTTTCGAAAGATATCCATATAATGTCCATTGCCCAGCCTAAATTTTAATCTTTTTACTGCTGTTCAATATCACAAAAAAAAAATCATATTGCAGTAAATAAGGTAACAAGTATTCACAATGATTGGTTCTTTGGTCAGTTTAAAATGAGTTTAAGAATTAAATGTTCTTATTTTTGAATCATCTTTAATTCACCTTGAATTCTTTCGAATATTTGTAAATTCAGGATAGAATCAAAATTTAAAGTGGTCAACCCCCGCATTTTGATTTAATAGAGATAGTTGAAAAATATTGATCTTTATCTTAATTCTGCTCTGGTGTTTGTGTTATTTATTTTACGAGTATTGTTAGTAATTCTTACTATGCATAAAAATATCATATGCTCCTCGGAAAAAGCGTGGTAATATAGCTTCGAGAGTTTGCAGAAAATCTGGTAGTTCCTCGGTTACTCCGACCAAAAGATAATGCCTTTGAAGATTGCGCTTAGCTTCTTCTAGCGCCCATTTATTACCAACTTCCCTAAGAATATTATTTAAAAAATTAGATATCATTTGAGCTCACAAAAAAAGGTATTATAAAAAATGTATTACCAGCAAGCGGGTTCATGGCCGCACAAAAATGGAATTTGAAGCCACATATTATTAGGATCACAGTCAGCTTGTCCCACTTCTATGCACATGTCAAAACTCTGGAAAGGAAAAACTTAAATGGCAGAATTTCACTTTTAATTGTTAGTTTTGTATAAAAAATAATAAAATTAAATATTTTTTCACTCTGAATGCATATTTATATTGAAAAAGTGAACCCTTCACTACAAAGTGAAAAAAATATCCAATTATAATAGTTGTTGAATAAAATAAGCAAATCGAATTTTATGGATAGAAATTGGTTTTAACACCCTTAATGATTCTTTTTTTCTTTCTACAGACACAATTCTATTTTAAAAATCATTGACGCTACATAGAAAAAAAATCTCCACGCTCTTAACATCTTTTATTTTGACTTACCATTGTATCGCCATGTTTTTTTCTTTTGAGATAAGGTCTAAAATTGTCACCGTTTCTCAGAAAGTAGTAATAAGAAACAAATCTGTCTAAAGGCTTACGCAGCAAATTTATATAGAGTGGCAACTTCTGAACGCCAAACCTAAAACGTATTGAAATAATTTAATATCTTCAATAAAATAGGGGTAATTATTAAAGTGCCGAGTGTTGAATCCAAGTTCTAACTTAAAAATTTGATTTCTTCATTTAAAAAAAAAATATAATTATATATTTCTTTACTATAAAGCGCTATTTATTTTTTAAATAAAAATAAGTACATCTATACTGTGCCTACAGAGTGAAAAAGGCGTATCACTTGAGGACGTAGAATTCATCTAAAGAGTGAAAAGGTACATATATCTAATATTTGTTGAGGAAAATGAGAAAATTGAATTTTGAAGTTACAAAAATCTTTTTGGATTTTCTATAACATAAAATAACAATTTTTTATCACACTTACTTTTCAAAGTTTAAATAAGCCATATGACCATGATAAAATGCAGGCTTTATGTCATCCCATAACGTGATATTGTTCACGAATTTTACCTGAAATGGAAGAAACAATTTAAACTACAAGTGAGAAACGATTGTTCTGCTACGCCAGGATAAAAACCAGTAAAAAAAGGTTTGCACTAAGCCAAAACATAGAATAGGGACTCTCTAGAACGAGTAGTAACAAAAACACCTCGGTTGTGGTATATATTAAATTTTGTATAACATGTATTAGCATGTTATAAAAAAAATAATAAATAATTGTCAACCCAAAGAATTTACTACAAACTTCAAAGAATTTGTAGTACTTCACAAACAAGTTCAAAATTAAGCTTTGTTCAAAAAAGTTGATTAAAATCTATAAAATATCAGGAAGGTTTTAAAAATTTTTAGAAACAAAAAAAATGAATCGAAGAAATAAAAACTTCTAAATCAATCTTAAACACGTGACATTATGTGTTGAAAATTTTCAATGAAAAATTTTATGTACTTTTGGTAAAATAAATTTCCATCAATATATTTTCCATGATATCTCTAAAATACCGGTAAAATTGTTGTAAATTACTTAAAATTAGTATGAATTTTCAGAAATTTTGCAATTGAACGTTTGGATAGTTTTTAAATTTAAGCTATACTCTAAATTACTCAGTTTTCATAAATTTACGGGAGTTAGAGCTATTCATGGTAATTTGATGGTAAAACTACTGTAAATTTCCGAAAATTTTTAAATTGATACTTCCAAACTGTCGAAAAAGTCCCTCTTCTCTCCCTCGGTGCATAACATTTTTTTTTTATTGTCTAAAGTTTTTCAATATATTTACCTGGTTGGCGAGCATTAAAGTATGCATATTATTAGTGACATTAATATGTAATGTGTGAAATTTATTCTTTTTGCACAGATCATAAACCACACCGACAAAACTCGTGGAACCTGTCTTCGGAACTCTATTATATATCACAACTATATCATCATGCTGGGGAACCCTTTTGTACATTTGGGTATCAAAAACCTCATCCTTCTTCAGTTTCAAGTTAATCTGCAGAACTGTATCATCTGCACAATTTAACGAATGCATATATTTAATTGTTTCTAATCTAAAAATTCGATTTCCTCATTTTAGTCGACATTATAATTTATAATAAATTCTAACAAGTTTATAATTTTAATATTGATCAAATAGAATGAAAAAATCGAATTTTGAGATTATAACATGGATCTAACACCCTTAAGTGTTTTTGTGCGATTATAAATTATAAGATTTAAAAAATTATACTTTTCGAAAGATTTCAATGGATTCCGAGGGATTTTGTCAGAAAATGCGCTTTTTGGTCCACATATCAGTTGCTCTCCTGAACCAACGCTTACCTTTCCCATTATTTTGATTTCTATTAAAGTTACGAAAAGAGGAATACTTACGGAGTAATTTATTACTTTCTTCTAAATTTGTTATCTTAAATTTTAAATAAATTAAAATTAGAAGCAATAAACATATTATTATCCAGTGGAGTGAGTAATTTCTTAAAATCATTATTGCAGTCTTTCTATACTCAACGTAAACATAACCGCATCTAACAGCTGTAGTTCTCTACTGTCAGTTTGCGCATGAATTGTATATGGATGTATGCAGGGACGAATTACAGATTTACGGGGCCCGGGAATATAATGAATACCGGGTCCCCTTAAGGGCAGAAAAATTTGATTATTTTATGAATCCTATTCTAAAAAGGACATGCATTTCAGCTAACTTCATGCGTAACGCTTGGTTACGCATGAAGTGAGCAGAAAGCCTAATGACGTACATAAGCGTACCAACCTCAAACAATTTAAATACGAAACACGCGCGCTCAAGCGCGCGATCGGTCTCGTATAAATAAAAAATATATTGTTATTTTTATAACATATTCTCGTAAATATTGTTCATTTGGTACTTTTATAATATTAAAAAATACAAATTATTATATAATTAAAAATACGTTTTTTATGAAATTTTGCCCAATATGATATTTTTTTATTCAACCTCGCGGGGCCCCTTGAATGTGGGGGCCCGGGGCTATAGCCCCTGCTAGCCCCATCGCCCTTAATACGCCACTGTATGTATGTACAGTGCCCTGCATTAATGCCTTCCCTTGTAAACCTGTCAACCCAACCCTGGTTTCCATTAGAATCTTATGGGAACCAGGGTTGGGTTGTCATGTATACAAGGGAAGGCATTATTAGTGCGTCTTTCTTGCTCTCACGGTTTTACACAAAAACGCAACACATTCCCATGGATCCGGAATGCGTTGCGTTTTTGCCTAAAACCATGAGAGTAAGAGAGACGCACTAATACAACCATCTCTCTCACTTTCATGGTTTTGCGCAAAAACGCAACGCATTCCGCATCCATGGGACGCCATTCTAATTTACTAGGTATTTTACGTCGAAATCACCAAATTCATATGGAGTGGGGGGTTTCTACGTAAAATACGTAATTTACCATAAGTAGAAAACCATGTATAATACGTAAAAAAATTCGAGTGACGCGTCACTGCACAACCCTGGTAGGCACTACAGTCAACAGTGCCTTTCTCTGTTCTTTTCTACATTCAATGCCACACTGTATATAAAAAAAAATATTTGTTCCTTTAATCCCTAAACATTTAATATTTGCTCCTCCTTTCTTATCTGGTCACTACTTTTTTTTTGGAAAAAACTATGAGTTTATTTTCAGTGTGCCATTTAATTTCTTCTCAAAAACTTTTAATTCCGAAATTTTTCGCCCAAACAAGAAATTTTGCAGCACCAGGTGAGTAAAGTTATATTCATTCCAAATAAATGTTTCGCAGGTTACAAAGCTCAAAATTCTCCTCCAACTACAATCGTATCATTATTTCATCTTATTATACACAAATATTATAATTATACATTTTTTCAGTATTCCTTTTTGAAATATGTGTATTGCTACAGAACAGAAAAACGTCTTAGTTTATTACTTTTGTGTAAATATGTAGAACGAATAAAATTTTCAAATTTTAACCTTAAATTTCAAACTCTTAACTCCTATAAACGAAAAGAATGGAAAATGAGTTTTTTTCTCGAATGTATTAAGGCTGTTGAAGCCAATTTCTAATCGAAAAATTCGATTTCTTCATTTTACTCAGCAAATATTAAATTTGGAATTTTTTCCTTCGGTAGAATTAATCAATTTTTAACTAGAATTATGCGTACAGAGCAAGAAAATGTCTAATTCAAATATTTTTTAAGTAATATGAAAGTTTTCAATTTTGAAGTCAGATTTTTAATTCTTCATTTTACGCAAAAAGTATCGAAACTAAATATTTTTTTGCTCTGTACGCAGTATTATATTTGAAAAAAGATTAGTGCTACAGAGCGAAAAAATATTTATCTATAAATTTCGTAGAGGAAAATGAAGAATGGGATTTTGAGCTGCACACTTGTGTCCAACGGCCTTAAAAGGTTTTACAGAAAATGTTCAAAAATACAATATAAAAGTGGTGAAATTAAAAAATTTTCTATTAAGAATGTCAATTAATTTATAAGTTCTTCTCAATAATAATTCTTTTTATTCAATAAATATTTTTTTATTGCAACAGGTGGGGGCTTGGGCAAAAAAGGCGGAAAAAAATTAGGAGCACAAACGGAGAAGAAAGTGCTGCCAGTTGAAACCGATGTTAATAGACTGCTGAAGTACGTTTGTGGAACTAATATTTACAAGGAAGGAGGTCAGGATGTCGAAATTAAGCCAGATTCAGAATATCCAGATTGGCTTTGGACAATTCGGACAGGTAATGCACCAACTCTTGAAGAACTGGATCCAAACACAAAGACTTATTGGAGGCGAGTGCGAAAACTGGGAATGAACAGAAACAACAAATTAAATTCTTTGAAAAAATTCTAGTTTTTAAAAAATATAGCACTTTGAATTTAAACGTTGCAAATTATATTAGAAATAAGATATCATATGTTTTTAAATAATAAAGAAATAAAAAACAAGTATTAAAATGAATTTCAATTTGAAGTTGAATATCTATAGGAAATTTGCTTTTTCCTTCAGAGATGAATTTACTAGGTTGACATGTATCAAATTACCGCTGTAATTAAGACATGTTGAAAACCTTTAAAATTCCTTTTTCCTTTAAAGGTATAATATATAAAGTGATATCTGAATTACAAATTTGTTTGTTCTTTTTTTTTTTCAAATTTTATTCTTTTACTTGAAGATCGTTAAAACCGCAGCGGAAAGTGATGAAAATGCGTGAAGTAAAATAAAATTTCCTTGACACGTGATGTCAAGAAAAAAAGGTGTATTATAAAATAATTTGGATACAAATTTTGAATACCTCCTTTATTAATGTTCACGTAATCAAAGATTAAGGAAGGCACATTTTCGACAATTAATAGCAATCCAACCGTACGAAAGTTTGTTTTGAAGATACATAGACATTTTTTCCTGCGTATCGAATATTTAATAATTAAAAAAGATCAGTTTTTCAGTATTAATGATCATCTAGATCAGTCGTTGCATAATAGTAGAATTTTGTAAGTTAGCTTCACTGATGGTACTATTCTCTTCTTGCAATTCTTTCATCGGATACCCACTAAGTATCCTGAAGTTTGTAGATGCATATTGAGGTCTCAAACTAAAATGCTTGTTAAGGAAAAAATTGTACAAAAACTTGAACTTTAGATCTAATCTAATAAATTTAAGAAACCAAATCTTAATGCTTAATGCTAATCTTTAAGTAGTAAAAATGGTATAAATTGTAGTTTAATTTAAAAAGGATACGTTGTGATGAATCTTCGAATATCACCTATTGTATGAATCAAATTGAATTGTGCTCTGACATTGCTTCCATCAGCGAGTCGAATCTGTATTGTTGTTGCCGGTTCATTTGCATTAACGTTCAACTCACTCCGAGCTCGCTGTTCATTAGCAGCATTATCTACAGGATCTGTAGATACGGGAATTCCAACAGTAGCAGGAGAAGGACTAGAATCAAATTCAGTGTTTGGGAGTAACGCGAGACTTTTCATGATGTTCATTACAATATTTTGCTTTTCAAGCAAACAAAAGGATTATCATCATAAATATTGTCATTTTCTATGAAAATTATAAAGAAAAATCACAGCTTACCTTCCTAAAACGTGACCTTTTCCTGAAAATGCACTAAGGCGAACTTTTGGTGGACTGTAATCTTCGTTTCGATGATCTTCCATATCCATACGGATTTCGGTTCCTTCAATTTCTTGACGGATTTCCTCAGGGACTTCTCCTCGTTTAATGGAATTAAAAAATTCTCTATTTTTTGGATCAGTATATGGTCTAAGTTCTCTCTCATTTATCGTAAAACCATTACGCCATAGCTTCAAAGTAACAAGTCCAGAGCTGGTTGGTTGACCAGATGATGGTCCTGCAATAACTAATGGTCTTTAATTAATTTAGATTCTATACTAAGAATGTCTACAATCCGGGGAAATTAAGAAATAATTGGAAATTGAAATAAAATCAAGAAGAAATCGAAAATTAAAATAAAATAGAAATTGGTAGGTGAAAATTAGAGCACACCCTGCTCCTTCAAATCGCGAGATTGTAAGAATTAAAATTTAGGGGGTTTTGGAAAAGTTGGCGGGCTTGAATTGTTTTAACATTGTACGATTAAAAAATCGATTTTAAAGATTTCATGAAAGTATTACCTAATGAAAAATAACACAAGAAATTAAAAAAAATTTAAATTAAAAATTAAAATAAATAAATTAAAAAGAATTGAAACAAATTTCCATAAAATTTTCTAAAAATCTTTTGGGATACCTTAAAATCTTCTAGTCTTTTTGAAACCCCTCGTTGTCAATACAATAAATATGTATAAATATTTATGATATGCATACCTTCAGCATCATTACTTGTTTGGCCTAATTTGTATCCAGTTCCACTAAAAGTACTAGATCTTGGTTCACTAACAGATCTATTTTCTAGCGACAAAGATTGCTCTTGACAGGATTTGAACATCTCAGATATTAGATCCTTCTTCTTTCCTGGACCCAATACTTGCTGACCACTAGTTTCTGATCCGCCAGCATAAAATGCTTGACCTTCTTCTTCATCAGAACTGCTGCCCTTCTTCTGTAAATCTCTGAGTGTAGCAATCCTTGGTTTTGGTTTGACAACAAAGCCAGCTGGAGTAGAATCCTTTTGTTGAGCTTCATTACTAGTAGATTCATCCGTACTTGAATCTAAAATCCTTTCTTCAGTAGGCACACTTGTTGATGGAAGTTGCTCATCAGTTTCAAAAAAACTTATAAGAGCAAACTGAAAAAATAACTCGTCTTTTAAATAAATTTATATGTATCCTAGAGAAGAATTTCAGTAAAATTTAGAATTTTTTCCTGAAAAACTAAAACCATGAATATGGAGAAATATGAATAATAAAAATAAAAAATTATACACAAATTTTTTAAGAGCAATGTTGAACAAAAAGCATATTTTTTTCTTTAATTTTCGAGAATTTAAAATTTCGCAAATTTTCTATTTTTCTTAACAAATATTTTTAGTAATTGAATTTTTCTTAATTATGAAAAAATTAATCCACTGTTCTCTGCTGCAAAAAATATTTTTTATGTATTTATTTATATATGAGAAAGTTGACGGAATATGTATTACTACAGTGACACCTTCTATTTACCCTTAAGGTGATTCTATACACGGTTAATAATTATTGCACGTTTTTCTGACCAAGTTAATACCTAAAATTAAAAGTCAACAAACAAAAATTTTGTTATCGATTACAATACAATGACTTACCTGAAGATTCCATGCAGCTGACTCCAAATAAAACTGAGCTCTTTCGTCTTCAACACCAGTAAAATCTCTAAACTGAGCAATTAATTCCTCGTGACTAGCCATGATCTGCACTTTTAAGGCTTTATTAGCCCCTACAAAAAATCACTTGGCTTGCTTTTGACTTGGTTCACAATATCACAATTCGCTTCTTCTTTCTTTCAACACCAAAATACACAATGTCACTCTTGCGGGCAATCGGGCCTCGCTTTCTGCTGTTCTTTGCGTTTACATTTGCGTTTACTTGTCCAAAGACCTTGTAAATTTAAAGGTGACTCAACAAATAAATTTATGATTTTATGGTGGCGTCTCAAGGTGGAATCTCATGCAGACGCAAAATGCAAAGCGTGTTTTTTTTCTGTTTCATGTTGTTATTTAATTGTCTAATAAAATTTTGTAATTATTATAAACTATGTATTTAATTGTAGAAGAAATGAAAGTGAAAGAGACAAACAGACCTCCTGTCTCTGTCACTTTCATGAGTTTCTGCTTTCGCCGATGTTTTCTGCCGACATGGGACTGCGCCTTGAATATTACAGTTTTTATTTGTAAAATTCATCGTTAGATGAAGTTTTATGTCTACTGTTCGGAAATTTACCGTGCTACACACGTAGGTCCAGGGTTGTACACGTAATATATCTTAGGTAAATTACATGAGGTATTTGACGTAATTTACGAACGTAACTTACGCTGAAAACACGAAATTTGGAGTGGGGGGTTCTCTACGTATAATTAGTAATTTACAAGTGTAAAAAACCATAGTAATATACGTAAAAATCCTCAAGTTACGCGTAACGTAATCTGCAACCCTGCGTAGGTCCTTTATTTACACCCAACAGTGACTTTTATTTACACCCCCAGCGATGTAAAATTCCGCTGAAATTTTTTACAGTGTTAGTGTTCTTACAAGTTCCACTGATCAGTGATTACAACTGTCAAATGTGTCAAAGGCTTTAATATTTTGCATATCTTGCTTTCAAAAATTAACTGAAACGGCAAAAAATATATGAAATGAGCTAAAAAAGGTTTTCTTAATTTTGATTCATTTTCGAATTAATTAACTTACTTCTGAAATAAAAGTTTACTAAAAAATCTTTCGAATCTGTGAAAATCTAACCTCTAATTAGAACTGTAAATGATTCAGTATTTCCACTTATTTTTTCAAAAATTGTGAACAAAAATGCTCCAAACTCTTCGAGAACGTTCACAGAAGCGTAAAAAACTACTAGCTCAAACGGTAAATATTTCCAGAAAGAAAATGTTTTACGGTATTAGACATATGTTTATTTTTAAAACAATTTGGGGTGGCTTTTGAATCACTTTTTAATTTAGTTTTCAATTTATTTCTAGTTAGGGGTTGCGAGCGCTGTTGAACTTCGGCAGATTTTGGGGACTGATATCGACAATATAAATAGAAAGAAAACCAGGCTTTCGTTAACAAAGTCGGAGAAAGAAATCCAAGGAACAGAAAATGAATCTATTTCCACTGACGAAATTGTTTACAAAGACTCCTCAACATTTCTCAAAGTGAGTTTATTTTTTAAAAAGTAATAATCTAGATTATAACAATGATAAATTATGTTAATCTAATAACTAAAGGCCAATGTTTACATTGTACAATAGTAAAAATTGTAGAACTTTTTTAGGGCACTCAATCCTCAAATCCACACAATGATTACTGCCAGCATTTTATTGACACGGGACAAAGGCCTCAGAATTTTATAAGGGATGTAGGTTTAGCAGACAGATTTGAAGAGTATCCAAAACTTCGAGAGCTGATTAAATTGAAGGATGATTTAATCTCAGAAACTGCAACTCCACCGATGTACTTGAAAACTGACCTTGCAAATTATAATTTAAAGGATCTTCACTGTAAGTTCGATGTTATTCTTATCGAACCGCCACTTGAGGAATATCAGAGAACTTCTGGTGCTACGAATATCCAGCTCTGGAATTGGGATCAGGTTTGTTTATTTAATTTCTAAAATTATATAATTTAAGTACAGAAATTTTGGTAACTTGAGTTGACGAGTTCGACATCTGCAATTTAGAGTTTAATTACATATGCTTTTATTTTGTAAAAGATAATGGAACTAGATATTGGAGAAGTAGCTGCAAATCGCAGTTTCGTGTTCCTTTGGTGTGGTAGCAGTGACGGATTGGACATGGGTCGTTATTGTCTCCGAAAATGGGGCTTCAGGCGCTGTGAGGACATTTGCTGGATTCGAACAAATATAAATAATCCAGGTCACAGTAAAAATTTAGATAGCAAAGCAGCTTTGCAAAGAACGAAGGAACACTGTTTGATGGGAATTAAAGGCACTGTGAGAAGATCCACCGACGGAGATTTTATTCATGCAAATGTGGATATTGATCTGATCATCTCCGAAGAACCCGAATATGGATCTATAGAAAAACCCGTCGAGATATTTCATATTATTGAACACTTTTGTCTCGGCAGAAGAAGGTAAAATTTATTTGAATTTATAAATAATAATTTAAAACCATATTTTTTAAGTACTTTAAATCATTAATGTATGTAATTTTCTTTACAGACTTCACCTGTTTGGTCGTGATAGTACAATAAGACCAGGATGGTTAACAGTTGGTCCATCATTGACGAATACGAATTTCAATTCGGATCTATACACTAGTTATTTTAATACTGGACAAATAACGACAGGATGCACTGAAAGGATTGAAGCCTTGCGACCAAAGTCTCCTCCTCCAAAGGGAAAATCTTCAGGAAGAGGAAGAGGAGGTTTCAATCGGGGTAGAGGACGAGGAAGATAGGTATTTTATAAGAATTTTGTATGAATTTTATTTTTAAAAACCAAGTTCCGTATTATGTATTAGAGAATAATAAACAAAAGCATTATCTATTTTATCTTTTGTTAATGTAAACACTTTAGATGAATAGGTGAAACAGTAAGACATTTATTAATAAAAGGCTTGGTAAAAATGCAGGATCTCTGAAACATGCTGTCTAAAAAAAATATCTAAGAAGGGAAACAATGAGCAGATTGCAAAGGGAATCGCAATGAAGGGTTAAAGAAATCAACTCTCGAGTTCTGTGAAAAAATTCATACTTGCTTAATAAGTCAATTTCAGTTACATACTTGAAAAATATAATATATATTTACATCCCACGAGACGAAAATCGCCTTGAATTTCATCTATAATACTGTACAATAACGTGTTAACCCTAATTTCTTGTTTGCAACAAAAATATAAAGTACAAAGCAGGGAGGAAAGTCGGTGAGGATTGTGTTCTACTAAAAAAAAAGGAAACGAAAATCTTACAAACAAGAGCTATCGTTAATAATCCATATGATGAAAAGTAATCAATTTTCTAGTCTCTAATTGTTGTAGTTTAAAAGAGCTGCAAGGTAGTTCAATTGCGTTAGACACTATTCGAGTAGTCTTGAACCACATTTTTAAATAAATAAAAAAACTGTAGTCAGTGGTTGACACCGCCGTTATAATCGTTGAAAAAAGTCTTACAAATGGTCTAATTAATTAATTTCTACAAATTAATAGTCATAAAATTGACAATGCATCACAGGCTTGTCCGAACAATTTGGAACAAGTTAAGGAGGATGCAGGGTATGCATGCGTAGCAAATAACAGGCAGGATGCGATGATCAATCGATCGATCAATTGGTTGATAAACAAGCGGTGCGTTGTACTTTGGGAGTTGATCGTCTGTGAGGAGTTTAGCTCGGATTGGACCGCCTCAGTCAAGTCTCAAAGTCACAAGTACGTCGACTCACCTGTAAGCAGACCTAGCGTCAGTCGACCCGTTCATTTTGCAAATGCATTAGTTGCGCGATAATTCGCAATTTTTCATTTAATGAGATGATTCGTGATATTTATGAAACTGATTATTTGCTGCAAAAAGTACTACAACAATTAATACAAATTTAAAAGAGATATCGATAAAAAATTGCAAACACTTATCTTTTTTATACAGTAAAATTCCAAATTCAAATGCAGTTTTATAGTTCTAATTCTTAAAGAAATAATCCTATAAACCGAATTTAATACAAAATGTTGAAATAAGAAATTATACTTTAGAGCAGAAAAAAAATTCTGTTTCATCAAAACATCGTTCCTATTAATTTTATTTTAATTTCTCTAGTCAAAAAAGTTGATGGAATAAATACAATGAAAGCTGAAAATGATTGCAGTAAATAAAAATAAAAGATGTTCACCAATACACACAGCAGAAAGCCTCCATTTAGTAATAAAAACAAGTGGAAACAGAAATAGAAAATAAGATACTTCGAATATAAATATGAAAACATGTAGATGGTAGAGATAGAATGGAAGAAACAGAGAGAAGAAAGATAAATAAGTTAATAAACTTAGATCAAGTCGGTGGAACTTAAACCAAAAAGCTAACACTTTGCTTAATAGATAAAAAAATAATTAAGAAAGAAACACACAAAACAATTAAGTAAAAGAGAAGAAAACGGATTAGTTGGAACTTTGGGTGAAGCAAGCTACCATCATTTTCTTTTGTACCAAAATTTTTATACGAAATTCCATAAAGCATCTACGTTTTACAGAAAACTTATGCGAATATACTTTGATGATAACTATTCTGTACATCGAAAATTGCTATTTTACACAAGGTACAATTAAAACGATACTTCTCTGAACTGTAGGAAAAAATTAGGTATTCAGGAATCGTTAGCTTGTTAGTACAAATTGACAAGTGTTACTTATATTTTTTATTGAATTATAATGTCAATTCTTTTCAATTTCAGCGAAGATTCCTATTCCTGTAATTCTTTTAGCGTATATTCACAAGTTATTTACAAAACCAAAATTGTTTAAATATCTGTTCCCGGAAATATTTCAAGATGGTTCAAATAAAAAAAAAAAATTAAAACCAAGCTAAAAGATGTATCGATTCGTCGAAAAAACGAGTTCAATTTTATTTGAACCATCCATACAAAATTCCATTTGTCGCGCGAAAGAATACTATAAAACTGAATTAATTGATACAAATTTCCAGATTTTTTTTTTTGAGATGCGCTCTCTTATTTTACGGTAAATTTTGATTTAATAACATTCATAATTTCATGATACAATTACGCGCACATTATACAAGATGCAGGGCAGATATTTGTAATTTGTAATTATGTATACGTCGTTAAATATTCTTATGCAAATTTTATAGTAACATTTACTCTTCAGCAACTAATGTATTTTAATTTGCAACCGTAGGAGATTTTTTTTAACTCCACCAACATTTAGGTATTCTACGTAAAGAAAAAAAAAAGAAAAAAAAAGACCCCACAAAAGGGTCTTTCTTTGCTCAATAATAATTATTGCATTCAAGTGGACTGCTTCTCGTATTAAAATTCACTTGTGAATAAAAAATCTCAATCGAAGCTTAAATTAGAGTTCGGTATTAAAAGTTTGAGTTAAACTCAATTATTTCGTAGATATGATTCACACACACATGTCTTTGACAAATTTCAGTTATAAACTATGTTTCCATTTCAAGCTGATTTTTAATTAGAAACTAATTTTGAATTTTCAAATTAAAAACAAGTTTGTAAAAAAAATCGAATGACTGGTAGTTCTAGATATTGACTTATAATTTACTCCTTATGAAAATAGTCTTGTTTTCTTTACAGCATAATTTTCTCGTCAGTCCGTACTTTACATAAAATGTACTTTTTCGTCTTTCTACTTCGCTATGATTAATTAATGCAAGATTGTTTGTATTTTACCTATCGCTTATTATTAAAAAGAGGTCGATAGTTAAGAATTCGCAAGAAGATATATCAAAAGGCTTAAGAGCAAACTTGGTGATTCGAAGAGCATAAAATTATTCAAAAAACGATTTTATTTAGAATTATCCCTACTTTATTGTAAAATTATTCGAGGCGCATCAATATTCCCCAAATTCACCATTTACCACATTTTTGATTAGTCTGAATTCAATTAAATCTCAGTTAGGTGGAATAAAAATGATGGCAAGTGGAATTTGTAGAATATTGATGCTTCTTCAGTTGATGATAACATTGAAATAAAAAGTTTCAGGCCCTTAAAAATCCGTGTAATTTTCCAGATTCGCAATTCTTATTCGATTCAGTTCTTAATGCATGAGTTGACTTGAATCTAGAAAGCTCTCGTTTAATTTATTTCTAATAGTGCAGTCGATAGAAGCTCTAAGGATAAAACAAATAGGCGGTTTTCCCAGCTCGATTGTCAGCATAAAAAATAAAGATACATCTGATTTTAGTCGCTACTGAAAAGTAGTTTTCAAAATTTATCACAATATCTTGTATTCGTCAAACAATGCTGGGAGAAAATCGTGATAGGATGTAAAATTGCTTCAAGTATTCAGAAGATTCGAAGACTATTAGAGAATTTCATAATCACAATTCATTTCAATGGATAATCATAAATCAAAATCATAATTATAATCACAATCATACTCATAATTTCTAAATTCATCTATCATCTAGAATGAATAATTTAATTTCTAAGTAAAATTAATCAATTGTCGTAAAATAAATAATGCGAAATTAGGTAGGTGAGGCTTTATAATATTTTTATCACAAAAGCTTTCGTTGAGTGAAAATCTCTGCTGATTCTTGGGAGATATTACACGCATGGCATCGTTGGATTTAATTATTCGAATTAAAATAATCGAGATGGCTGTCGGTGCAAAAACAGATGATTTGCGAGAATACCGTGTCGATGGATTTTCGACCGATAAAATTTTCAAACTGATATTTTAATGATTCCAAAGTTGAGAGATGAATGTGAGAGTAATGGGCGCCGCGGACTCACAAAACATCTATCATCCCTCCATCCGAGAGAAGACGGTATCTGCCCACTCGCTGGTCCAAGTCCACTGGTGGTGAAAAGACATACAGACACATAGTTTTTCAGTTACTTGAAATTCAGTCCAGCAGTTAAAAGCTACCATATTGAGAGCAAATAAACAAAATTCTTTTGGAACAAATAAAAGAATCAGAAATATAATTTTAAAAAGATTTGAAACTGATTTTAAAAGATTGAAATTTTTTATTTCTTCCAAAAGAATAAAAATATCTCACGCTTTTCAATTTATGATAAGAGATAAAATTAATGAATGAAGCAGTGCGTTTAACGAAACATTGAAGCTTGAAAATTTGCTGAAAGACCAAATTTTTTATTTTAAACTACATTTGGAAAATCGAAACGCACAGCTTTAATTAGTAGTAAAGCCTGGATTAATTTCTGAGGAAAATTTAGTAATCGGCGTGATATAAGAACGAGTTTATCTTAAAGTTTCGGCTTATCATTGACAACAGCAAAAGTAGATTATTCAAATTATATTCATCTAGTCCAAACATTCTAAAACAATATTCAAGCTTTTTATTTGTTTCTCAAAAATTAAAACGGATTCAACTTAAAAAGCAGGAAATTCAGCTTTCAGATTTTTAATCACATGGAAAGATCAAGAAAGGAAGAACTTTTAGTAGAAAAAAAATAAACAAACAAAAATTGACGATCCAAGCACTAATCCTATTAATTAAAAAAAATTAAAATCAGGAAGCAAAAAAGCTCAAAACCCTATAATCGTTTAAAAAGCAGGCCTCTGTTAGCTTAAAAAAGTCGCATGACATTGGTAAAGATTTTTTAGACACAGAAAACGGTTGATTTCAGTTGAATTTGTCTTCCAAAAGTCTCTTTTCTTTATTTGCACGATCCGAGTCCTCAAGAAGCGGTCTACAAATATAATTTTTAATTGTCGAGGCTTTAACTTTTGCTTCCTGGTTCATGTATACAAACTCCTCAAATAATTATAATAAACATAATTAATCTACAAACGCAAAATCACACGAATCTTCATTCTCATGATTAATCCTAAAACACAAAAAATCTCGCCATGAAAAAAGTGGACGAAAAAATACACAGCACTATAAGACTAAATCACAAACGCTCGAATGTGAATACGTATTAGCAATAAAAATAAAAATAAGGGTAGATATTCTTTTTAAGAAGCAGGAGTGACAATTAGAAGACATTACGAAAACTTCTATTATATAATTACAATATGTACGTATAATCTTATCATCAAAATATCAATTACAGAAGTACAGTTACAACATTTTGTATTATTACAATTAAAAATTACTGAAATAGTAATAATAAGAGTGGTGGTGGCGGTAGTGATATTGATATGGAAAATAATGTGGTAGTGGTAGTGTAATAGTAGAATAATAGAAAGTAACAGTATAGTGGGAGAAGTAGTTATAGTGATAAAAGTAGCAGTAACAGCAGCAATGATAATTCTAGCGATGACATAAAGAACAATAACAATAATATTAAGTATAATAATATCACAAAATAATCATTATACGATAGAAACGTTATGCTAACTGCATTTGAATTTTGCATGACGAATCTGACTCGCGATACACTTACTTTCAAATTATCAACATGCAATGATACAAATAAAAAAAATACAGAAAAAAAAATAAAATAATGAGAATAATTTTATATTCACTTCTCCATTTCCTCTCCTTATAATTGCAATCGATTATCGATTTATCTTAACAAGCACTATAAAATAAAATTTTTCTAAAAATGGATTCTGCCCTTACTAATTCCATTTAATAATAAGGTGCTCGACACCCATGCAGTCTACTTCATGCATAAAAAACGAGGTAGTGAAAATGTTTGTAGCTCAAAGACATTTATTGCTAGGTATAAAAAATACTAATGAGAAAGTAAATAAGGAAGACTTCTAATTACAGATGTGTTACAGACGTTTGGTTCGTGACAATGCCATATTTTATATTTCGATTTGACCTTATTTCTGAGAAATATTTATATTAATTTAGCATGTAAGAGAAGAGAAGTGTCAGTAACTGCATCTAAGATTAGAAAATGCACTCTAAAGCTATTTGAGAAGTTTGAAAAGAAAAACTTTTTTAAATAATAAGAAAAGAAACAATTGGCCACCTTTTGATCGAAGGTCAATCTTTGAACATTCAGGCCCTGCTCTTTTAAAATTTCTAGGGATATCGATATATCAACAGTTATTAGAAGCTACTTATTCACAGACTTGATTTACAAAGTACAAACTACAACAATGCCAGCTTTGGGGATTTACTCGACTAAAATTCTCAGTCATCATTTGAATAAAGTCGAACTATTAATCACAATGGCAAACCTTTCTTTCCAATTTTCCTATAGCCAATGAATAAATTTTAAGAAAAATCAATTCAAGGAAATCTAATTAGAAACAGACATATTTCAATTTAAAATAATAGAACAACTTTACAAGAATCAATTTCAGCTATACTATTTGTATTTCCCATAATTTTAGCAAATTTTAGATATTATACACGTATGTAATTTGAATTGAACAACGATTTCATCAATATAAAAAATAATAATATCCCCGAAGCTAGCCAGCCTTTCACACTCATTGAATTTAATTTAGTTACTTAAAAAATAGATGCTCGGCATTACAACAATTACACGTAACTTCCAGCTACAGATTGTATGTAAAACCATTCGAGAGATAGACACTAATAAAAATGATAGAAAACAATAATCATTGTTAATTCTGTATCCAGTTCTTTACTTTTTTTTTTTTTCTTGATTTTATGCGCACGAGTTTCATATTTCTACAAATAAAACTAATTCTTTTATAAATATTTAAGTGTTTTTCATGTTATTAACTTGAAGGTTTCACCGGTTAAAATTTGAACATTTTAATTTAATTAAAAAAATATTAAATTGCATAAATTAGAGTTTTTCTAATTAAAAAATTTCTAAAGTTCAAAATCTCAAAACAATTAAGCCTAAAATTCTACAGTTCAGTCGGAGAAAAACCATTTAGGTAAGACAACAAATTTCTAATAATTAGTAAAACCTCTGAATCGATTGTCTGTCATAAAAGTCTCAATAGACGATTCACATGCAACTAATAAACTACCCAAGGCACTTGTGACACTTGAGCTTCATTGTACCTTTCTTGGAATACACAATACACAATACGTTTTCCTCGTTTCAGGATTTTAATTATTTTTTTATCTTGAAACTACTAAAAAATACAGCCTCGTTACTTCATTTCACAATTTCCCTCCCCCCGAAAAAACACCTACTAACTCAAAATCAAATTCAATACACCCCTCAAATTGCATTAATTATTACTCACTATTATTATAAATCACTATCTACTGTATCCTTTCGTAAAAAAATGTCTCTAGTTTGATAATAAAACGTACTTTTAAAGCCGAAACACTAGAAATGAATCGGCAATAACGTTCGCAATCGATTTCGCAAATTCGTTCTATCTTCAATTTCGGGAAAAGAGAGTAGGTATTTCTTTTTATTGTTTAATTTTAAATTGCGGTAACAACATTTACGAAATTTACGAGACCGAGGCAAAATAACATAAAAAATTTTCAAGTAAAAAATAGGTAATTAATTAAGTACCGAGAGCAGGCAATTATGCATCGAAGGTGGAGGATCCTACAAATTCCGAGGAACTTTTGACATTTTCACTGGCAGTACTTTGCCTGTTACTACTTCTACCCTTATCTCCACGTGAAAGTACTCCTTTAGCAGTTTCTCTGAGACTAGCTCTGTGGTGAGTATTGGTTTGTGTTTGACTACTGCTGTGTGTAAGAGGCTGGTGATTTACCATCAGAGATGTAGAAGACTCACCCGATTCCCAACCATCCTCGTCTCCAGTGGTGTCGGATTCGCTACTGTCAGCCTCGCTAGATTCGCTCGGCGTGTCCTGGCCACCCATTCCCATTTGTACATTCTCTCCTGCTCTGGTTACTGTGGCTGGCACAGTAGATGGAATATTCCCACCTACGCGGTGCATCAATAAAGTAACCTGGAAATTGACACTTATTTATCTTAACTAATTGCAAAACAAAATTTTAATTTATAATAATCCTCTAATTTCAAAATAATCACTCACTTTGAAATTCGCATTATAGAGCTTGTGATGTTTGTCCTTATGCGCGTCATCTAAGCCCCACTTATCTATACTTAATACGAGAGTAGGTGGCATAGGACCCAGACTCGCTAAACTTCCAGTCCTCTGTTTCGTGTGCGGCGTTATTATGGGAAGCTCCATGGCCGTTCCATCACAACTCAATGCCCTCGTCGACCTCTCCACTGGAAGTTCTCCATTGTCATATTCCGATGCCAAATGCTCTCGTACGAAAAAAGTGTTAAACCAAAAATGAAACATTTTTTCCTGCTAGAAAAAAATGACATAAAAAGTATAATCAGAATTAAATCAAGAACGTAAAATAAAATTGATAATAAATCAATAAATTTACACCATAAATTTATAATCAAAACATACCTTTCTTTTCACTTTCGGTCTGTTGAAAAAATCCACTCGAATATCACCAGTGAGAGGAACACTGTGCTGCAGAGGTATTATTAAAGAGTTCATGCCTTTCCGCACATCGTATGTTTCGGAGCTAAATATTTTCTTATTAGACTCCGATATCACAAAATGCAAGTCTGAAATTTAAAAAACCATTATTGATTAGAACTAAGGCACTCATCAAGTCAAATCACAATATAATAAATACAAATTTAAAAGAAACTCACAGCCTTGGCCTCCGTTAAAAGTAGGAACAGGGTCCAATTTAATTTGTCGTAAAATTAATGTTACTGGCTGATAGTTAAGCCCTTCTTTCACTAACGTTGCATAATAGCCAACGTATCGCCTTTGTGAAGGTATTGTCACCCCTTTCCTGTAATTAGAACCATAAAAAAATTAGAAGAAACCATTAACAGGATTCTAATTTTTATTTATTTATTTTTTTTCAATAACCTACCTATCTGTGGTTCGTTTAGTTCCGTAATAATTGAGGGCTTCAGAGGCCGAGGGAAATTGTTGGCTATGGAGAAGATAGCAACAAACCATCACTCCTGTTCGTCCTTTTCCTGCTTTACAATGAACGACTGCGACATTTTCCTTGTCTTCTGAAAGCCACTTATGGACATCTTCACAGAAAGGCTTTATCTGTTCTAACATTGGCGGATTATGATCGTCGAATGCGTAAGTTGCCACTCTTTGTTTGAACTTTTTACAGTCGTACGACCTCTCCGAACAGCTAAAAGACAAAGTAGATATTTAAAATAATTCCAAAGGATTTATTTCAGAGAAGTATCTTCTTTCGAACAATATTCAATTTATAAAATAGTATCCACTTATTCTACCAGAATATATAAAAGTACTTACAGATTATAAATTTTATAATGATCTTTGTGTTTTGACTCTAGTAATTTAACCACGTCATCGATGTGATTCCTATAAACTCCTTCGAGCTTTTCAGCAGGGAAACCCATTGCTATTAAATTATGTTTAATATCTGTAAGGACATGGTTAAGAAAAATATATTTTTTTAGCTTAAATTTTAAAACTGTGCACTGAGAATTAATAATTGAGAAATAAGGATACATGTGAGATCAAGATCGAATCCATCTTCGGTGAAACGCTTTCGACGTTTGCTGACTAGCCCCTTTATGGGGTTGGTCATTTTCATGTTGCTGATGGTGTTGGCCATGCTCGGATGACTCTGTTTTACCTCGCTGGCCGTACCTCCGACCGAAATTGCTTCGGTTTCCTCCTCACCAACACCCTCTTCTCTTTCCTTCCGTTTTTCCCAGGGAGTCTTAATCTGTATCAAAAGAAACCCCACTATTTTATTTGATCAAATATAGTTAAAGGAAAGTAATTCATTTTGTTAAAAAAAAAGTACAAACCTGTAGTTTTCGAGCCGTGGTATTAGACGAGCCCAATTCTGGTCCTCTTTGTTCCTCCAGACAAACATGGAGGGGTGTTACGGACGCCGAAATGTGCTCTGAGATTTTGTTGTTAAGGCGACTACTCGTAGGTCTCCTGCAGGAAAAGCATATACCCATCAATTCGCAGAACATAGGTCCTTTTTGTTATCCATTTCGCGTTGTCCTTTAATCTTTATCTTCTCTCGCACTTCGTCGATCGGTCATAATCAGACAGAAACTAACTTCACTACCACCACCGGAATTTTGGCCGAAGAATCAAAACATCCGTTTCAAGATCAGATCACACAAGGAATACTTTTTTCAAAAATCCAAAGCACATCACGCAGTACAAAATCAAGTCAACACTACGAGTCCCTCATCATCGTTATATGATTTATTGGAAGATCAGCAAATGTTCATCGAAAGTCACGTACTGTCTGCTTTCTCTGCGAATTTCCTAATTAGGTGCCAGTCACCGTCACCTTGAAAAATTATTGTTGATTCTGATGTGATCGCTGGAAATTTGAAATTTAACTCTTCAAGGTTAAAGAATTCGATTTCAAATGTTTATAGTTTTGGCATAGATACATATTGAAGAAAATATGTACTTGTATTTATATTGAACATATTGATAAGTATGTAACATTAAGAAATGAAAAATAGATTTAGATAATTAAGAAACTATTAATGAAGCAGGCCTTCATCTAAATTACATCATTAAAACCGAAAATTGCTGAATATATAAATAAGCCAGATAAACAAAATTTTAAAGAGAAAACATATTTTTTATAGTCCGGAAATAGAAAATTTAGACATCAAGTTGGACATGAAAAACCACATGACCACAAGATATGGTCTTCTTAATCTTGTTTTTACATTTATAAAATATTCAACATCTACATATATTAGAAAATTAATCAAAAATTACTATTTAAAATTAAAAAATGTAATTGATTCTCAAAAAAATTTGCATCCTTTCTTTTTAAATTCAAGGAGAAAAAATATTATTAGAAAAGTTAGCAGTAATTTGCAAGAAAAATACATACTTCTGTTACAAAAAATATAGTTACATAATCTAAAAAATCTTGGAAAATTTTTCTGAATTGATGAAAACTCGTCTAATAAAATATTTTCTCGATTCGATTAAAGCATACATAGCATGATACATTATTACCAAACCTAACCTAAAAATTCGAAATTGTTTAAACTATGGTTTAAATCGTGAGTTTATACAATAAATTTTTCATGCTCTTCGAAAAATAAAGCAAGAAACTAATAAAAATAGTTTCAAAAATCGTTTTAGGACTTTATTTAACAGAAAAATCGATTTCTGTGCAATTATTAATGTACGTATTGCAAAGCCAAAGTAGGTCATTTACATAAGTTACATCGCACCTTTAATAATTCAAACAATATTTAAAATAAAAAATAATCTAAGATTTTTCTGTAAACACCAACAAATTTACCATAATCATCACAAAAATACGAAATCCACAAAATCAATACCCACAAATTAAATCCTTAAAGTATACCTCAGAAAAATGGAGTACAAACCCCGACCAGTAAACCTGCTCTCCAAGAAAAAGAACTTAAGTCCATAGAAAATATAACGAAATCTAATGAAATAAGACTAGTGAATAAAAAGAAGGAATTTTATATCGTTTTAAAACACTAAAAAAGAGCCTTCGTGAAAAATCCCATCAAGTCGAAACAAAGAAAACTCAATCAACTAAGTATGTACAGACAACTCAGAATTCCCGTTATCATTTCGTTTGTCTCAAACATGCTAAAAAAATTCTTTAATTCACATAATTCTCTGACAAAAATCTCATAAAATGCATAAAAAATTTGATTTGTTCTTACCAGAACATGATTTCGTAAAAATAATTGGAGCCTCGACTAGAAAGTTAGGTTATGTATCCTCTCTCTCTCTTATTTCGTCCTCTCCTTTTTTTATCCTTTTCAGAAAAATTAATCTAATTTTTCTTAAAAATAATCTCCGTCCTAGATAAGCTGAGCTATCACTCTCGAAAAAAAGGTCCCCAAATCGTGCAGAACATGTAGAATTCTGCCGGGCAGCTTGGGCTGAGACATCAACAACTTTTTACGATAATCTTAATCTTGGGTATCCTTAATCCTTCTTGGGACTCTTTAACATTTAAATTTCAAAAGCGTGCACCACGCTCGTGTCGTGTCAAAATCAGAACACTTGCTAGCACTGCACCGACAGGTCGACACGCGCGCGCACCCACACGGATAAAAAAAATTGAAGCACAGACGAGGAGAATATTGAAACCGTACTGCCCGTACTGTACATACACCAAATTCCCCTCGCTCTTCTCGAGTCGTGCACAGCACAGGTGTTACAAAAAATTTCTCACTGACCCAGGAGATGCTTTTATAGCAAATATAAGATTTTCAATGAATTCTTGTCAGTTTCAGAGTGCGAAACGCGAATGTCTTGAATTTTTTGGAGGGACAAGAAAGCACGGTTAATTAGCGAACGGAAGTTCGCTAGTATGTATTCGGAACTGAAAGGAAGGCAACCCGTAACCGAAAAACGATGCGCCATTCACGAGGAGAAGTTCATACCGGGATTAGCAGGTATTTCTCAGTTTTGGTCACAGGAAAATCACGATCTTTTTAGTGTCACCAGCCCTGCGGCTGGTTGGCTTTGTGCTGTTGCGGCATGATCTATGTAACTGCTCATGGTCTCGGCACTGCTCAAGTGCTCGCCGCTCGCCACGCGCAAGTATGTAAAAAAATGCAACCAATCAGGATCGTCCTACCAATGTCAGCCATATTGAATAAATTAGGGCGGTAATTTCAAATGAGTGAAACCAATGGATGAATGCATCTACATTTTTTTTAAGAATGAAAATAGTATATTATATATAAATAATATAATTTAAACTCATGGCCAAAATACACGCTCGCCGAAGTGTCGAAACGTTTCCGTGTTTACATAAGAGTAAAAGAGATGGAGAGTACTTATTGTCCAATTTTTCATGCTTTATCTCTTTTACTCTTATGTAAACGCGGAAACGTTTCGACACTTCGGCGAGCGTGTATTTTGTCCATCACATGCAGATGCAAGGATACTATTACTAGCGTATAATCGGAACATATTAATAAAAAAATCTTTTTCTTACATTTATGTATTCAAATTTATAAGGAGGCTTTGTACAGCTATAGCTTATAGGCAGGGTTGGGTAAGTAAAATACCCTAGGTAAATTACATGCGCAAAATGCAAAGCATAAAATGAACAGCCAATGACAGAGAATCTTTCGAAGACAGAAATCTAAAGTATTCTGTAATTGGCTGTTCAATTTACGTTTTGCGTTTTACGCCTACATGCACGGTTGGGTAAGTAAAATACCTTAGTAAATTAAGTGTTTTTTACAGTAATTTACGTATGTATATTACGTGGAAATCACCAAATTCATATGGAGTGGAAGGTTTTCTACGTAAAATACGTAATTTACATAAGTAGAAAGCCATGTATAATATACGTAAAAAACTTCGAGAGACGTGTCACTGCACAACCCTGCCTACATGGCAGGGTCAGGGTGGCGACCAGGGTTGCACGGTTACGCTTAACTCAGACTTTTATACACTCGACTTCCCCAATAATAAAGAAATCCAAACCAAAGTCGTTCCCAATAGTAAAAATATTCCTTTCCTCAAATTTCATATCAATTGGGCATGCGTCACATCAAATACGAATACAACCAATCAGATGCCGAGCGCAACGCATGTGCAGTAGTTATCAAGTGATAATTGTGAGATATTCTGTTTTTTACTATTGGGAACGAAATGTCTTTACTATTCGGAATATTATTATTGGGAAAGTCGAGTGTATGTATAATACGTATTTTACGTATTATACGTAAAAACTGTAATAAATGTAAAAATGATGGACTTGAAAGGAGAGTGGGGGTAAAGAGTATATCAAAACCTCACTTATTCAAGAATCAGGTTATATTTACGTTTTCTGCCGACATGAGACTGCATCTTTAGGGTGGCGTCCCATAATTGTGTTTTGCGTTGCGTCATAATGAGCTGGAAAAAGACAAAAGTATACTTTTTTCTCTTTTACTCTCATTATGACGCAACGCAAAACGCAATAATGGGCTGCCAAGCTTCGCGTAACTGACTAACTCGTCTCTGGGGGCTGATCTCAACACATTCTTTTGTATGTAAAAAGTGTAGCTTCTGCAGAACAATCAGTACTGACAGTGAAGGTACAGTCCCATGTCGGCAGAAAACGTCGGCGTAAAGCAGAAACTCATGAGAGTAACAGAGATGGACAGATATGTTTGTCTCTTTCACTCTCACGAGTTTCTGCTTTACGCCGACGTTTTCTGCCGACATGGGACTGCACCTTCAGGGTGCCGTCCCATGTGGGCGCAAAATGCAAAGCGCAAAACAAACAGCCAATGATAGAGAATCTTTGAGAAGACAGAAATGTAAAAGCGTTCAGGGTTCGGTAAGTAAAATACCTTAGGTAAATTACATGGTTTTTTACAGTAATTTTCGTACGTAATTTACGTCGAAAACACCAAATTCATATGGGGAGGGGGTTTCTACGTAAAATACGTAATTTACATGAAGTAGAAAACCATATAAAATACGTAAAAAACACTTCGAGTGACGCGTCACTTCCGAACCCTGGTTGCGTTTTTGCGCAAAATCATGAGAGTGAGAAAGATGATCGTGTTAGTGCGTCTCTCTTATTCTCATGGTTTTAGGCAAAGACGCAACGCATTCCGGATCCATGGCCCATGGGACGCCAGCTTCAGTATAGTCACGTTCACTGACGCTCACGGTCACTCTACAGGGCAAAAGTACATATGTACACTGCATAAGCAAAAGATATCGGTTTTAGTGGTCCAGTGGCAGAGTAAGTTTTTTGCAATGCTCTTGTAAAGTGTCAACGTTATTCTATTATAATGCTTCATTTTACGTATTTGGATTGCTATGGTTAAAAGAGGGTTAATTGCAAACCCAGAAGACTATATAAACTGTAAAAGAGACGCTATATAAATTACACCACTTGGAAAAATACGACTCACTCTCGTGTTTCAAAATTCTTTAGTTATGTATTTTGAATTAGAAGCTGTCCAGGACCGACCTATTTCAAGCATGTAAGTCGATTTTCATCTTACTTCTATTGAAATTTACATAAATGATAAATGCAATACCTATACTCCAAACTGTATTCAGTGGGAACTTGATTTGGGGTAAAGATTGCTCATATTGCAGGAACAAGTCGGTAGAAAACTTACTGATATCAAGTCATGAAGTTATCAGCAGTATTAACTCGTCTTCGTTGGCAGGACAGAGTTCTGTAGGAAGTCATGGAATTGAGGTATCCACAGATAATGCCCTTGATATCTCTACATCAGTAGGAAACGAACGCCTCAGTACTCTGCCAAGTCCTAACTTATCGCCCCGACCTAGTCCAAGATTCTCTACTGGGCACCAAGATTATTTAAAAGATCATGTGGACTTATTTTCCTCATCACAAAAAGAATCAAATCATTCCAGTAAATTAGACGAGCAATCAATTCAGGTAATCTTTTCGTAAAAAGATCTATTTAAAGAAAGAAGCTTATTACTTGTTTTTCTTTAACTTGCTAACAGAAAATTTTGTATTTTAGGAGATTTTAAATCGTTCGTCCGATTCAGCAGAACCTGACAAACTTTCAACGCATAGCAGTAAAAAACAGGCAAGAGCATCAGCCCGTAGCAAAAAGAAATCGTCGTGGTACAACGTTCTTTACCCGACTTATAAATCACGTTCAGAAGATTTTAAAAGGATATTCAAGGATGTACCAAATGAAGAGAGACTTGTTGTCGGTCAGTCCATCTTTAAACTTTTTTTTACTTCTAGACTATCTTAACTCATTGTTGATGTGAAAAAGATAAATATAAAGGTATTATTTCAGAATATTCGTGTGCCCTGCAACGAGAAATTTTAGTTCACGGAAGACTTTATGTCACGCAGAATTACGTGTGCTTCTATGCTAATATTTTGATGTGGGAAACTTTGGTTTCGTTGCGTTGGAAAGATGTTACCTCTATTACCAAAGAAAAAACTGCACTTGTCATTCCAAATGCTATTTCAATCTCCACTGACAGCGAAAAATACTTTCTAACTTCGTTTGGAACAAGGGACAAGACATACTTAATGCTATTCCGCATCTGGCAAAACGCTCTTATTGGCGAGGTATAATATTTATTCTTTGATTGCTAGTTTTTATTAAGTTTTAAATTTGTTTTTGTTTTAAAACACAGTTTTTATTGTCCACAGTCTATGGGAATAGCTGAAATGTGGCAACTTGTACATACGTGTTATGGGGATGAACTAGGTTTAACTTCAGATGATGAGGATTACGTACCTCCGCAACCTGCACTTCTCGATGAAAAGTTATCGACACGATTATCAGTGGAATCATTCTCTGAGGTACATGAATTATAAACATTTATTATCATCGTTCTTATGATTAATTAATTCGATAATTTACTCAGCTAATTTACCATCTACAGTTGTTTGTCTCATATTATTCTAAATTTCAAAATATAATTTCAGTCAGAAGGAATGAAATCTGAATTTTTTAACTCGTCGAGTATTGATATTGAAGCACGTGCAAAACTCGAAGCACGTCCTAAATCAGAAATTGCCCTTGATCCTACCGATCTCAGTGACACTACGGAGAGTGACGCAGAAAAACATGCTGGTGAGTTTCGTTGTTTAATTATGTAAACGTACATTTACTTCGTAAAAATATTTTTTTTTAACAATTATATCACCTAAGATTTAATAAGTGTTAATAATTTTTTCTTACAACCTTAGATTCATTCTTTTTTATTTTTTAATATTCCTTGCCTTGACATTATTTTCATAACGAAAGAGATCATTTTTATCAAATGGGTAAACTTTTAGCATCATATAAATTATACATTAAATATAAAAAATTGATAACATTCATGAAAACAATTATTTAATTTTTTTATATTCTGGATTTAATCTCATATTATTTTTTACAGTGAAATTACCCATTCGATGTAATACAGTATGCACTTCACCTCACGAAGGTCGTCAACTTAGCAACACTACTCTGCCTATACACATAGATCAATTGTTTACCTTGCTTTTCACCAACTCGAAATTCTTTTTGGACTTTCATTCGGCAAGAAAAACGACAGGTAATATTTAATTCATTTTCATAAAAAAAGAAAGATCAAATTTAAATTCTAAAATTATAAAGTTTGTATTACAATTTTCTTTTAAAAAGACTTAGTGCGATCAGCATGGACCCAAAACCCAGATACGGGAGAAAAAGTGAGAACGGTTACATTGACGATGTCGTTAACTCAGTCTGTAGGTCCACGATCTTCACAAGTTACTGAAAACCAGGTATATTGTTTTTGATTCTGCAAAAAAAAAAATAAGACAATTCTATGGTACTTAATAATTCAGGTAAATAATTAACGAAAATATTTAAATATGTATAAAACTTGTTGTAGATTATGTTACCCTGTAGCAGGCCAGGCCACTTGTATTCCATTGATGTGGAAAGTTTGAACGCTGGAATTCCATATGCAGATTCCTTTAGCGTAATAATTCATTACTGTATGACAAGTGTATCAGAAACTGAAACATGTCTTTCCATATTTGCGCAAATAAAATACAGGAAGAATGTATGGGCAATAGTGAGAAGTAAGTGCCACATAAATCTTGCTAAAAATTTCAAGTTATCTTTGAAGCGTTATAATAATATTGACTTGTATTTTCTTTTCAAAGCATTCATTGAAAAAAATTGTTGGGCTGGATTAGAGGAATATTTCAGTAGTTTAATCAAAGCTTTGAGCGTGGAATGTGAAGAAAATAATGGTGGAACGGGAGGTGGAACGAGTGGTTTAAAAAGAAAAACAAGAAGAAGAAGAAGAACCACAAACACCGGTGTCTCTCTGCAAACACACGCCCCCGATCTTTTGTCATCTAATCACCAACCCAGCACCACCGACTTGCCGCATAATTATAATAACAGTGGTAAGAGTTTTTTTTAATCGTCTACTTCAACTAGATATCTATACCTTTTTCTCTCCTATTCCAATAATTAACTTTAATTAAAATTAAATTTTCTTTTTATTTTATAGCTTCAGGTTTCAGAGGTGATGCAAACGGTATTCTTAGCTGGGTTCTTCTGTTTGCAATTTTATGCTTAACATTAATCAATGCCCTGCTCTACTATAAATTGTGGGGATTAGAAGAAGCTGCTACCTACACTGTAATGGATTTGCACATTTTAAAGTATGATTACTTGTACTTAAGGGGCTATGCTAGTTTCTCGAACGAAAAAAAACAGTAATTTTTGAAGATTTAAAAAAAGAAAACTACAAATTTAATCTTTTTAAAATTTTTGCAATGTATTGTACATATCTTCACGTATTTATCATAAAATTTCCGTCCTTTAAAAAAAGTTGAAATACGGGTGACGGTGTCGGCCATGCCAGCATGCTTGAAAAAAAAAAACTTTTTTTAGCTAACTACATGAGTTTCTCTAGAGGATGGACCTCTAGCTTTTGAAAATATATTATAAATTATAAAAATGGCGTTGTTTTGAAAAAAAATTCAAATTTTGCTTCAAAAAACGTTCGTTTTTTGTTTATAAAAGTTGTAATTTTTTATATAACAAAAAGTTGGAGGTCCATTCTCTGTAGAAACATGTAATAAAGACGGTGTAAAAATTTGAAATCGATCGGATGATTTGTTTTCGAGTTGAACAGTGCCGCTTTTAAGTGCTCCCATTTAAAAACTATTAGAGATATCGATTTAAAATTTTGGGTATTTATTTTTAGGATGATTAGCTCTGGAAGAATGTAAAAAAGAAAAAGATCGATTTTTTGAAAATGATAAACTAGCATAGCCCCTTAATTTGTACCTTTAAATTATAAATAATGAGCAATAACTTTTTTTCATCATAAATTTGTTTAACTCAAATTGAAAATTTTTGCAAATATTATTTTAGGAACACTCCGAAGACCGAGGAGGATTGGATAAATTTACTTCAACAGCAAGAGAGTTTGCATAACGTAGAAATGAGAAAGTGGCAAAGGGTTCTGCATACTGCCGCACAATTGTTAAGACAGGTAAGAGATTCGATATCTGCTTTATGTGAATTCAATAGAATATAAGATCGTTTAATGTTATCTCGACGTTAAAGACCGAAGAGTCCCTGACGGAACTCCAAATGAGCATACATCCGACAGCGACAGAAAAAATGTTCTCAGTATTGAAGCCAGGATTGAAAACACGCAATTCTAATAACCAAGAATTGTAAACCATCTTTCTGAAAATAGGTAGATTCGTAACTAGGTTTTAAAAAATTCTTCTTTTCTGTGAATAACTATGCAACTATGCACTTATGATAAGTTATGGCCCTTTGAAGCAACTTCTGGTAAGAAGCTTTGATAGATTTACTTTTATCATTGATGATGTCCAGTTTTTATATATAACTATTGAATCGAATTTTATGATCAGTTAAAAAATCAAAGCATTCTGTTTGGAGATATCGTTCTTCGTTGTGGGAAGGCAATTTCAGTGGGGCTTATAAATGCAAATGAGTACATCAATAATCATTAAATGTACTTTTATCCTTTTTAAGCCCTCATTAAAATAAGCTTACATCTGTGGAATTTACTCGAATTACAGATTTTTTTAAAGTATTCTTTTAAATTCAATTTTTGCGATCAAATATATTTCAACAAGACGTTGTAAACTGATGAAATTTATCTCAGTTCATTCATAGATTTAATTTTTGATAGTTTCTATATTTTCCAATCCAAATGCTTTGAATATTGTATATATTATCCAATTTTTATTTATGTATTTTATTACTGTGAAAAGTAATACATTAAATTTTGATTGTACACCTTATAATCTTGCCACTCCAGTTCTGTAAATTAACATCTTCAAGTTGCATGCTTGTAAAGTAGCACTTAGGAACGCCAAAGTAAGTAAGAGGCTCTGTAAAATATTAACATTATATCTTTGCCTCAGCAGTATTAATTGTAGAAAGTAGAATAACAGGATACATGTAATGAAGATGATGTTTTACAGTTATAGAGTAGTAATGAAAATAAGATAAAAACAGTAGGGCAATAATTGTAATGGATCAATTTCTATTTTTTTTCGCACACCATGTAATTTGTTATTAGTTATACAAACATATATACAATAATATGATATGATGAATTTGTGATTTAAATTGTAAAATATCTTGTAAATGTATATAATTTTGTTTAACCAAGATTATAAATCATTGAACCCTGTGCTAAGTTTTTTTATGCATTTGAAAAAGAGTTGAGCGAAAGTTTTTTTCTTTGTGGATTTTAACAGAATATTAACTTGAAAGCTCCTCTATATTTTCGCATTTTATGTAAGATTTATATGAACTTTTAATTTCGAAAAAATCAAGTTTGATCTACAAAAATAGATTTCGATTAGATTTATTAGGTATATATAGTTATTTAGCAATATACAGTTTAAAATCACTGATGTGCAAAATAGATCTCTAATGTATATCTATTGTTACAATACAATATATAAATGACCGAAGATGTTTTAAACTGGATTTTTATTTAAAAACCTTAATTTACAATCGTGTAGAGAATTACAATACACTCAACTCTTGATTTATTTCCCATTTCGAGCATGACGTAAAACTATAATCGACGCTTCAGTTTCCCTCGAATGCAGGCTGACGAAAATTCTAAGAACGAAATACATAAATTAAGGGTAATAATATCAAGAATTGAGCATAATAATATAAAGATAGAAAACTTTATAATACAATAAAAATATACCCACATGGAACACCGTAAACTAAACTTAACATACTAGTAAGTCAATTTTTTTAATTTTATACTTCGTTTTCTTTTACCTCTTCAATCTTTACAATACAATTTCTATAAATAACAATTTTTAACGTAATAATTTTTTCTTCTAGAGGCATGCTTATTTTATATAGAGCTATGACATTAACAATACAAAATACGTTGTATTGTTCGTAAAATGGAAAAGTTAATATTCAAGATTTACAGAATATAACAAGGATCAGCAACAATTTTCTAGACAACGAATCTCAAATAATACATTTATTGTCAAAACAAAATCCAATACAATGTAGGTATTGTATCGTTATCAGTCTTCTTTGTATTTTATTTTTTAGGCGATTTTAAAAGTAGTACTTGTTGCTGGAATCATTTCACAGTTCTTACTTTTTTATGAATCACCAGCAAATCTGAAACTCTTCCTGTAATTTGAAATTTTGCGTTTTGCACTTCCTTGGGCATTTTCACATTCCTCATACCGTCTTACAACAACTAATTCTGGAAGAACTTCCATAGTTTTAATAATCTCATTATGAAGAACTTCCTCGGTTTTTAAAATATATACTGGTCGATGTTTGCGATTCCCTTCTTGTTTACGTGCAACGGTAGAGTTGACTTTATACTTTTCATCCTTTTTTTGTATACAAGATACTGAACTTTTCAACATGAAACGATTTCCATACATTTTATTCTTTTTAAAGTCAACCATCAGATTGTGTAGACTAGAATGATAATTGAGTACAATATATTCTTCCCACGACAAGACGGCAGCGTACATTGCTTTATTGTATGTGCGGTAAAGACAATCGAGTTCTATAATTTCTTTTATTATACGTGAAGGTGCTTTGAAGAAAGGAAAGTTCCACGGAACTTTTGTATAACTATTTTTCGCAGTGCTTTCTAATATCTTGTTAGACACAATAGGAATACCATAATCGAACACAATGAAATCATTCACACCAATTGACTTGTGAGCATTTAAGAAATTTGTCATCTCTAACTGAGTTATCATTTTATTTTCTGGTGGTGCAACGCAAAAAATGTAACTATCGATATTCAGTGACTGTGTTAAGGGCTTTAATGACAAAATCAGATTATCTGTATTAATAATATCGTCTGAAGTTTGATAATAGGTTACTCCGATAGGATTTCCTTCATCCTTGTGCTCGCATTTTAAGAGGTATCCACAATATTCATCATTCTCTATAACGTTCATTGTATTTTTTATAATCGAATAAGAAAACTTTCCAGTTACAGCTCTTTTCTCTTCTTGCAAGTAAACATCACAATTTAAATTAAATTTACTAAGCACTTTTCCAAAACCTATAGTGATAACTTCTCCTTTACTTTTACTATAAGATGAATAAACGAATAAATCATCATTCAGCCTTTGCCATGAAGAAAAAGGCTCATCGAAACCCAAACTAACTTTTTCAGAATTTGTGTTGTCCTTTGTGCAATTATCAATATGTTCTTTTACTTCAGATTTCCCAAAGTAATTGAAAACTTCTAGAACATAACGTAACTTGTTATATTCATGACGATAAAAAAGTAGAGATACGATGCTCACCAAAGCTACTACGAGCAATGTAGCTTGATAATATTTACGCATACTGCTGTTCAGCTGTGATATTATATTCACAAAGAAAATTCTGAAACAAACAATATTAAAGTCATAATTATATCGCTTAAGAAGTAATAATTGCTAAAAACAACAAACTTAAAAATTTAATTTATTAATTTTAGCCAAGAAATACATATATATTCTTTCGTAAGGTAGCAGTACTATCTTTTTGAATAGAAGTGTGACTACGAAGTAAACAAATTTCTAATTTTAATACTTTTTAGTGAAAAGTGAATATAGTTAATCACAATTTTTTTATGATGGGTCAAAAATTAATTTTTCAAAAATGATAAAAAATATTATAATAATTTCATTACCGTTACATTATTATTTTGCTTTTTTTATAAAATATATATAAACAGCTCCAAAAAACATATCAATATTTCATATTCAACAATTGTCAACAACATTCAGCAACGTCAAATGTCAAATGCGTGAAATGATCCCAAAAAATTCGACATCCACGAACTATGTTCGTGAATGAATTGACACTCGAACCCATCGAGATCAGGGTTGTGCACGTAATATACCTTAGGTAAATTACATGAGGTTTTTGACGTAAATTACGTTGAAAACAACAAATTCATATGGAGTGGGGGGCAGTGGTGGGGGGAGGTTCTACGTATAATACGTAATTTACAAATGTAAAAAACCATAGTCTTTCTCTAGTGACGTGATTATTGAGAAACAGTAGGTTGCTGTCCTAGATAGCAGAAAACGCAAAGAAGAAAGCAGAAAATCATTCGAGTGAAAGAGACAGAAAATCTGACTGTCTCTCCTACTCTTATGATTTTCTGCTTTCTGCTTTGCGTTTTCTGTTACCATAGGACGGCACCCTTAAGGTGGCGTCTCTCTCACTTTCAGGGTCCCGTCCCATGGATCCGGAATGCGCTGCATTTTGGCGTGAAATCATGAGAGTGAGAGAGATAGCAGTATTAGTGTGTCTTTCGCACTCTCATGGTTTTGCGCAAAAACGCAGCGCATTCCGGATCCATGGGACGCCAGCCTGAGGGTGGCGTCCCATGATTGCGTCTTGTGCTGCGTCATAATGAGAAAGAAAAAGACAGAAGTGTATTTTTTTCTCTTTTACTCTCATTATGACGCAACGCAAAACGCAATCATGGGACGCCACCCATTATATAATGATAATATCATATAATTATAATGAGAGAGAAAGAGAAAAATGTATACTTCTGTCTTCATGAAAAAAATGTTTTGTTTTCAAAACGCTCTTAAACTTTGTATAATATTTTCAGTCTCCGCATACAAACTAATTAACTAATTCAGTTTCATGCAGTCTATTTTTGACTACACTTTAATTAAATATTCATAAAAATAATATATATATACATTATACTATTATCAGATCTATAAAATATAAACTCAAAGGAACTGGTCCTTAATAAATATGCAATATGACAAAAATAAAAAGAACAGATGTCATAGAAAAAAATCCTTTCCTATCTTTAAATTTGTTTAAGGCTGTTGGAGCAACGAACAAAAAATTCATTTCAATTCCCACATTTTGAGGCGGCAAAAATACGCGGTTTGATGTGTTGTTTAGCAGGGGATCAGGATTTCTCGATGTGAGGAAATTTGCTCCAACAGTCTTAACAGTTGATAAATCAACGAGGTTTTCCTTGAACTGGTAGCACTATAATTGCCACTGCAGCACACATAGCAGTTAAACCATATATACTCATTGCTGCTAATGAAGACAATTGTAAAACAATAAGTGCTACATAGGGCGTGATCATTGCTCCAAAACGAGCCATTGCCGTACATGTACTAACACCAGTATCACGTAAATAATTGGGGTACATTTCCGGAGTGTAAACATAAGCAGCTTGAAAAACTCCTGCTATTAATCCTCTAGTGAGAAAAAGCCCTATTGTCAAGACAAATCTACTGAGGTGACAAGCTGTGCTCAAAAAGCATACGACTGCTGCAAACAACAGTAATTGAATAACCATAGTTAATTTTTTTCCCAATTTCTCTATTAGATATATTGTTGAAAATATTCCAGGAAATTCAGCGAGAGTGGTCCATAAAATGTCAATGTAATCACCGCTAGTCAATTTGCAATTCCCTTGACATTTTTCATTCGATTCAGTTACAGGAATTTGATTGCTGCATTGCTCAGAAGATGAATTGAGTAATTCCGTAGTTATTAATACAACTCCATAATAACAAAATGCACTCGCCATCCTGTAATTAATTTATTCATTTAACTTTGTTTAGTGTAAATTAAGCTAAAATAGACTCTTGGAATGCGATTTTGAAAGTACACTTGCCATATAATCCAGAGTAAAATTGTAGTTTTGCACATTTCTCTGCTGAGAAGTTCTGCCCATCTACTTTTACTACTGGATTGAATTCGATCCAAAACGAGTCTACCAACCGGCATCGGTTTGTTATTTCCTTGGGCTACTCTTTCTAAGGTATTCAATGCTTTATCTGTTCGTCCTGAGAGCAAGTCGAATGTAGCTGATTCCGGAAGCCACTATGAATTAGGTACATAGTATATTAATTCTACATATTATAAATATTAACCTGAATAATTTGCATAAATATGATTGTTTTCTAATATTTACCGGAGTGAATACAGAGAAAAGAAGTAAAGGTATCGTGCATATTCCGAGCAGCCAACGCCATCCTAAATTCGGCATCACGATTAAGGCTAAAACTACTCCGAAGCATGCCCCTAATGCCCAAAAGCACTGAAATAAAAATAGTTAATTGTTGAATATTAAATCTGCATCATATCTTTTGCTAACACTGTTTTTTGTGACCAGAATTCACAACTACATAACTTACGTCTAATAGAACTACACATTTTGCTCTCTGTTCAGCTGGAAGAAACTCTGCATAAAGTGTTACACTGAAAATAAATTATACTGTCGTGACTATTATAAAAGTAGTATATATAAAATAGTACACAAATCTATTTTATTGTAAATAACACTCACGACTGTGGTACACATCCAATAGCAAAACCAACTAGTCCTCTGAGTAATAGAATCCACAGAAAATTTGGTGCAAATGAGCTGAGAAATCCATAATAAAATAATAATACTCCACAAAGAGTAAGAGTTTTCTTTTGTCCGTACCTATCACTTAAATTACTCCAAAATGTCGAACTAAGTACCATTCCTAAAAAAACCACCTACCAAACAAGTGAAGTTTAAATAAATATTAATCACTTTAAAATAAATTAATTGATATTTTTAGAGTTTTTGGTACATACCGTTGTTGTAAGAGCTTGCTCATATCTTGTAATATTCCATTCACAATGTAAAGTAGGGCTAAGAATACTGAGTATTGTTATTTCCATACTGTCTGCCATCCAACATAGTCCTGTGACTAACGATAATTTAACTTGAAATCCTCCAAAACCTAATGAATTGATTGCTTGACCAACGGTAAATGTGTCTGTATTAAAAAATATAAAATTTAGATTTTGTTATAGTGAGATATATATCTATATAATATTATAATATATACCATCTGCAACAATAACTGTAGAATTAAGTTCCATTGATCGATCAACGTTATTATCACATTCATTGTTCCGTCTTACACTATTTTGGAATGGAAAATTTAAATCAGGCCCATGAAATTCTTCTAATTCCTGATAAGATCCTGGATTTTTTCGCTCGTGATAATTGGCCATTGTATTTGAAATTATAATTATTATTCGCTCTCGACCAAATGACTAGAACTACACCGTAAATTCTGTTTTGCTTTTGAGACGTGTTACAAAGTTGCTGTAACTTCGGGGGCCATGTTGGGCCACTTCGGGCCTTGTAAAGGATTCCACAGGTAGGTACATGATGGAGTTATGGGACCTATCACCTATCACTTTATTATGTCGTTCGGGTCGGTCCTCAAACTCAAAACAACAGATTACTGCAATTCAATAATTACCGCTCTTTCTTTCAAACATTATTGTACTTGATCTAATTCTAATGAAAATATGTACATATCTGTTCGTTTTGCCTATAAAAGGGGTTGCGTTGCCTATATATATTGAGGAAGTCGAGTGTATATGTGAATGAAATGAATGTGTTATAGAATGAAAACAGACGATGTCAACACAGACACCATCACAGCTGCTCACACGGACAGCACGAATGAAGCTTTAAAGTTATACACACGCACATATTTACACATTCGCCTAGCGGACTCATTCATATGTGTAAGGGACACACATTATGAACATTGTGGTATCGTGACGTGATTTTGGAATTGAAGAAGAAAAGGAAATTATATGCCTAATATAAACTTTTATTTAATAAAATGTTAGAACCAATCACACTTCAAGCACTTTCTGCCGGTAGAATTATTTTGGCTAGCAATTCACCAAGACGCCAGGAAATTATCCAGAAATTGGTACACACGTTATTTGCATAACCTTAAAATCACTGAATGTTTTTTACTTTTTCATTTTCATTTAAGGGCGTTGGAACCAAATGTTAATCTCATAATTCTATTCTTCATTTTACTTAACGAAAATTAAAGATAAATATTTTTTCGCTCTGTAACACTAATCTTTTTTCAAATATAATACTGCATACAGAGCGAAAAAATATTTAGTTTTGATACTTTTTGCGTAAAATGAAGAATTCAAAATCTGACTTCAAAATTGAATACTTTCATATTACTTAAAAAATATTTGAATTAGATATTTTCTTGCTCTGTACGCATAATTCTAGTTAAAAATTGATTAATTCTATAGAAGGAAAAAATTCCAAATTTAATATTTGTTAAGGGCTTTGGACCCAAGTGTTAAGTTTAAAATTCCATTCTCCATTTTACTCAATGAAAATTATAGATAAATATTTTTTCGCTCTGTAGCGCTAATCTTTTTTCAAATATAAGACTGCGTACAGAGCGAAAAAATGTTTAATTTCAATACATTTTGCATAAAATGAAGAATTAAAAATCTAACTTCAAAATTTAATATTTTTAGTTTATTTTAAAAATATTAGAACTAGATATTTTCTCGCTCTGTACGCGTAATTCTAGTTAAAGATTGACTAATTCTACAGAGGGAAAATATTCCAAATTTAATATTTGTTGAGTAAAATGAAGAAATCGAATTTTTATATTAGAACTTGGCTCCAATGGCCTTAACAAAATATGTTAGAATTAGACATTTGTTGATGGGTATTTTCTTAAATTATGGTTGCATCATAACTTCACAATTTTTGGTTCTATTTCTAGGGGTTTCCAGTTGAAATTTTTCCATCTTCATACAACGAAAATTTAGATAGGTCCAAATATAGCAGCCATAGCGACTATATAAAAGATTTAGCTGGCTTTAAAGTCTTAGATGTATTTGAACGATTAAAAGACGATAAAACGCCTCCGAATCTAATAATTGGAGCCGATACTCTAGTCACTTTAGGAGACATTATTTATGGAAAACCAAAAGATGAAGATGATGCATTTAAAATGTTGTCCTGGTCGGTTATTTTAGAAATGTTAATTAATTGCTTCCATTAAGTTCCGAATAAAGAACTAAGACTATTTTGTTCTCTTTTACAGTCTAAACAATAAGACTCATACTGTATACACGGGTGTGTGTCTAAAAACCAGGAGCACCGAGATTAAATTTTGCGAGTCGACTGAAGTCAAGTTTGGAGATCTTTCAGAAACTCAGATAAAAGCTTATATTAACACTGGAGAATGTCTGTAAGTTAATGGATACTGGAAACCAATTAGAAATACATACTAATTAAAAAACAATTTTCTCCAAATTTCAGAGACAAAGCTGGAGGTTACGGAATTCAAGGGATGGGAGGCTGTTTAGTAGAAAAAATAAATGGTGACTTTTACACCGTAATGGGATTGCCTTTATACTCTATGATAAAGCACTTGAATCAATTATCATCTGAATTGTTCTAATTTAAAACGACTGACTAGATAGATAAAATGGCAAAAATGTTTGAATAAAGAATTCATAGTTTACGTTTTTCAAATCATTTATTTCATTAAAAAAAATCTAACCAGAAACCCAAGCCGATAAACTTAGCTTATAATTCTGATTAAATTACATTATTATCAAGTTTTTTTTATTCATTCGGTAAATTAACGATTAAAGTTATAACCGAAGTCTAAGGTCTAATTTATTTTAAATGATAGACAATCATACTTGTAACTATTACATTGTTATTTCGTATGCTTATAATTTGACAAATTTTGAAATAAATTCTCTGAAAAATATGTATAGTATGTTACTTGTTCAAGTATCTGATGAAAAAAAGATCATTGATGGTTTAATTTAATTTTTTCTAAAACTTGCCAAAAAAAAAAACGAATGCAAGTCGTAAATCAAAAAACATTTACAATATATGACATAAAAATCGTATCTAAATAAATATGCTTTCCTTTGTTCTATAATAGTAAGTTTGGAGTTTAGACCGTTAGACCTTAAGGGCATGTGATACTTTATCATAAGAGCAAATTAGTTAAACCAAAAATATAATAATAATAATTATGCATTTATTACATATATTATTATTATTATACATTTATAATAATTAACAATTATACATTCGTAATAATAAATATCTTTAGCTAATAATTGGTTTAACTTATTTGCTCTTCTGGAAAAGTATCACATGCCCTTAAAAAAATCTTACGTTAGACTGCGTTAAACTCTGACATAATTATCTTTTCTATTAAGGCTGCTGAAGCCACGGACAAAAAGTAATTTCGAAGATAAATAGTTTTTAGGCCGCAAAATACATGGTTTAAAGTGCCGTCCAGCAGCCTTAATTAAAGAAAGAGATTAATTCATCTCGATTAAATTTAACTAAAATGTATTCACAAATTAAAACACTTTTATAAGTATTGTTCTTTCAGAATTTCTACGACGACACACACTCGTCTCTTATTAAATCACACGAGAATTGTATAAGATTTATCGAATAAATGTTAAAAAAAACGCTTTTTATCAAACGACTTTATATTTCCACCAGTTGCTGCTTTTAAAAACTCGACAGACGAAACCAGTACATATTAAGTTATGGTTATTTATTAAATATTTTACACCCTTAAGAACATAAAGTAGAATAATTATATTTATATACTATATATTTATATCTTTTTCACAGTCTTTCAAAAGAAAAATAATGCACTATAAAATCGATCCATTGGAAGTAAAAAGAATACCTACGGTTTGAACCACCCATTGTCATCAGTGACTAAAGTAAGTAAAAAAAAATCATTTTTCGAAATAAGTTATTGATCCAAGAGTTTAAAAATGATTTGCTGCAACAAATGGTTAAACTGTGGTACTCAGCTTCATGTAAACGTTGTTTAATTATTAACTGAATATCTATATACTTAAAAACTTCAAGGAGAGATTGTCTGCGTCAACACGGAGGAGAATTAGCCGAAGCAGTTGTATCTGCCGTTTTTGTAACTGAGCTGGAAGGTATGGAGTTTGATCTGTTTCCGGTTGTTAATCTTCTTTTAGCGAACATGAACTGCTCCATTAATTCGTGATGAGCCTCTAACCGTTCAATACAATGCAGACAAGCAGTCTTTGGCAGCTGATCGTTTGCGTTCACCTGTACAAGTTTACAAAAAGAATGTATTCGAAAATACTGTGAATCGTTTTCATTAATTGAAATCCATTGAAGTACATATACTGTAAGAATGTTTTTCCATCAATCTGGTTCTGGTGCTACCTGATTAGTAAAAGTCTTTATTATATATATGTAAATCTACACTGGTATTGCATTTAAAAGATTTCAAACGTTAAGGGTGTTGGATAAAGAGTAAAAAATTTTGAAAATAAAAAAATGTCTAAAGAGGGAAAAAAAATCAATATGAATAATTTTTCAGGAGGTTTTTATACAAAAACTAATTCCATTTGATATTTTTTCCCTCTGTAGACATTTTTTTATTTTCAACATAAACTGTTCTACATAGTGAGAAAAATATCTAAATTTAACGTTTAGCGAATAAAATGAAGAAATAGAGGTTTGAGATTAGGGCCTTTAATTTAAATTTAAATAATTTAAATAGGGGCCAACATTTAAACAAGAAATTGTCGATTGCTATTTAATTTTGAGAATAAATCAGTTTGAACTCAAAAAAATATTCTATTAAAGCACAGATTTTTTAAACAAGGTCAAAGTGATCGTTACATTTAAATCCATTCTCTGATCTGAATAATTACATACTACTTGTGTATTGAATACTGGTAAATATTAACTAAACATTAACAATTAAATTCTATTAAGAATAATAAAACAAAAAACAACCTTCCATTATATTTTGTATTCTTAGTTTGACACTGTCCATTGTCAAAAGTGTTTATGTGTTCGGAGTAGAAATGATTAAAAATGTATATAAAACTCATAAAAGTATCATCTGCAATGAATTAAAAATTACCGTGATTGGCAGGTAAGCATTAATTTTATCAGCCAGTTTCATTCTCTCGCCTTCTTCACCATAAATGTGAATGACAAAACGGTTCATCTTGCTGCAAAGTCTGCATATGAATCCCGTGATCACAGCCTTGTCAGTGCTACCCATTTTATATCTTATTTTTATAACACAGTTTTCTGAGTCTGCTATTTTTCACAATATAGGCACAACGTATTCCATAAAATTGCAACAAGAAATATCAATAATTATCTACTTTGCACACACTTGTTTTATATTTGAGAGTTATTGCTATATTATAAGATATTGAGATATATATTTATAAGATTATAAGCATTAAAAGTAAACAAAAATAGTTATAGATATGCAACAATGTAGTTGGGAAAGTCGCCAAAAAGTCGTGAGTTTGATCCATAGAGATATTGAGAATAGAGGTGAAAAGCATGCATGCACTGAAAGTTCTCCCTCCGTCCCATGGATCCGGTCATCCGGAATGCGTTGCGTTTTGGCGGAAAACCATGAGAGTGAGAGAGACGCACCATCACTACTATCTCTCTCACTCTCATGGTAAATTACATGAGGGTTTTTACGTAATTTACGTACGTATATTACGTCGAAAACACAAAATTCACATGGACTGAGAGGTTTTCTACGTATAATACGTAATTTACAAATATAAAAAAACATAATAATATATACGTAAAAGTCCTCAAGTTACGCGTAACTGACCAATCCTGCTAAGGAATCTTACCTGTCTCTCTCTAATCGCGCATGTGCATTGATAGAAAGAAACAGGGTTTCGACGTATGTTACCTAAATAAGGTAACATACCATAACAAACTGTAGAAAATCCGTAACATATCTATTCAAAATGGCGGACCAGCAGTGGGATTCCGGTGCAATAAATTCGAACCGATCTCTCTTTCTATATTATCAATATCATGTGAATTGAGAACGAGGTGCGATCGATTCGACTCGGCTGTTTTTTCGGCATCTCTTTCTATCGTACGAGATTAAGGGCATATATTACTTATCCGATCCCTACCTTACCGACATTTTTTTCTCTGTAACGCTACATCTACATTTATTGAGATACCACATTTAAGGCCATGTAAGACTTATCCGATCCCTACCTTATCGACATTTTTTTATCTGCAACGCTACGTCTACATTTATTGAGATATCAAATTGAAAATTTCTAAAATTAAAGAAAATATGCTAAGGTATGTTTATCTGGTCTTAAATATTTGTAAAAATAATTTTTCAAACAAAATTTTTTTTACAAATGGCAATATTTAAGACAAGATAAACGTACCTTAGTGCTTTAGCTTCAATTTCAGAAAATTTCAATTTGATATCTCAATAAATGTAGACATAGCGTTCCAGACAAAAAAATATCGGTAATGTAGGGATCGGGTAAGTCTTACATGGCCTTAAAAGTTCTATGTTTGAAGCTAAAGCCTTAAGGCACGTTTGTCTGGTCCTAAATATTGACATTTAAAAAAAAAATTTTTCAAAAAATTTTTTTTTATTCTTACAAAAATTTAAGACCAGACAAACATACATTAGCATATTTTCTTTAATTTTATAAATTTTCAATTTGATATCTTTATAATTGTAGACGTAGCATTACAGAGAAAAAAATGTCGGTAAGGTAGGGATCGGGTAAGTAATACATGCCCTTAAAGAAGGACGTTGGACGACAATTCAAAATTTGAATTCGAAATTCTAATCGTCGAGTCAAGTGCAACATTTTTTTCAGCTACATTCATTCTACATACTATCTTACAATGAAAAACGATTTATGTATCTATGCAACAATTACTCAACTTTTTTATTATGACGTAGCCTGTGTACTGTGTAGAAGAGATGGTGAGAGTGAAGCAAATTGCTCGAGGTTATGACTCCATACTATATATTTATGGTTCAAAATGCTTAAAAACTCCCGCGTATCAACACTGTAAGTTTTCGTCAAAATCAGTGATTTTTACCGCTTGTTGTACAAACCATCATAATACGTAATGTCACAAAATCGAGAACAAGTAGTCCTCTGTAAAAGCTTTTCAAGTGAGAAAGAAACTGCAGATGTTTACAAAAATTTTTTGGAACAGTCTGGTTATAATGCTGAATATTTACCTACAATAACCTTTGAATTTATCAATCAAAGCGTATTACGAGAAAGCCTTATTTCACAAGATTCGTTCTCTGGTAATTATCTTTTATATTATAATATGTAATTTATTAAATGATAAACTCAGATATTCCTTCAGGTAACTGTCAAAAGTATCCACAAGTAATTTTTAACCTAATCTTTGTAACTTGAAAAATATTACAGGTTTAATACTGACAAGTCCTCGTTCTGCAGAGGCGATAAAAGCAGCGTCAAAACAAGAAACAATTATTTTAAATACGTGGAAAAATTTACCGGCATATTGCGTTGGACCATCGACTGAATCTTTAGCGAAAAAAGATCTGTGCCTTACAAACTGTATGGGCTCTCATTGTGGCAATGCAGAAAATCTTGCAAAACTTATTGTAAGTAATAAACAAGGTAAAGATAAACCAATGCTCTATCCTTGTAGTGAAATTGCACGGGATACTATTGAAAAATATTTGACAGAAAACGGAATTGAAGTTAAGAAAATAATATCTTATAAAACTGTGGCTTGTGAAAATCTGAAGCGAAACCTAGATAGAATATTGAAATCAATACCTCAGGTGTTTGTTTTCTTTAGTCCTTCGGTGGTAGAAAACATCGTGTCAACTTTGGGCGATGAAGCAGAAATTTTGAAACGGGTAAAAATTGTAGCTATAGGATCAGTAACAGGCCGGGCATTAATAAATGCAGGTATTGTAGTTGACGCTATTTCCGAAAAACCTGAACCAGAATCACTACTAGATGCTATTGAGCGATCAATCGGAAAATACGAAAAAAACTCAAAACTCATAGCAGAAACTACTGTATAAAAACCACATATTAATTGAGATGTATAAGTTTTTATTTATTTTGTATATACAAATAAAAATTGTTACATAATTAGATTGAATTTTATGAATACCAGAAAAGCGCAGTTTATAGGAAAGAAAAAAGCATGAATATAATAGCTAGAATATTTATAATAATTATTCATAATTTTGAAACTTATTTCTATGCTTGAAAGTGATGAACATATAGTTTAATTACAGTACTAATCTGATGTTCATATATAATAATTTTGTTATGAAAATAATTATACACTATACTTGAAAAAAATATATACCTATGCAAGTTATTATGAGAGATTCCTTACCAGATTTTAAACTTGAAATGCTAATTGCAGTACATAAGAATCCTTTTAATTTTATGTATACTAATTTCTTTATAATTCAGTTTTGACCGCTTAAAAAATATCAATGAATGAAAAGTAGCATTTAAACTATACTAATGCAGTTTTAATTCACTATTGGTTTCGAAAAAGTAAAATAATATAAATTTTTTATCAACTCAATGTAAAAAAAAGTTGGTGTAAATTTACATCGTGCGACGATGGAAATTATTCGATCAAAGTGCAGTCCCATGGATCCGAAATACGTTGCGTTTGTGCGCAAAACCGTGATAATGAGAGAGATAGTAGTATTAGTGTGTGTCTCTCACTCTCATGGTTTTGCGCAAAAACGCGACTGCATATCGTATGTAAAATTACTTGTGGGTTGTAAATCAATACTCAAATTATAGTATTAAATAATAATTATTTATTATTATTATTATAACTTAAATTACAATATTAAATTTTATAATTTGTGTGCTGATTTACATCCCGCATGTAATTTTACGTATGATGCGGGGGAATTTATGTCTTACATAGGTTGAAAACAAAAGTATGTATTTTTACCACGTGTCACGCTGTAAATTTATACCAACTTTTTTTACAGTGAAGAATTAAAAGTTCTATAATGTATCTTCATAATTTGATAGTTCACCTTTCAAAATAAAATCCCTCAAGGGCAAGTAGAAACAATGAACTATAACTTTTCTTTTAAAAATAAGAAGGTAAAAAGTAGTAGACAGGACCATTTGCCTTAAAAATTTTCTGCGAGTTATAAAGTATTCATCAGCCTTTGCTTGATACGAAAGACAATATAATAAAAAACAATATTTCTATATAAATTATATTGCGCACTAATCATTCGTATTGTGCAATAAGTACCATCATATAAACTCCCAGCAGTAAAGCAATAATTTCTTTAACTGACTGCCAAAATTTGGTGTCTGCAAGAAGTTCAGGAATCACTGAAACCGTAGCTATGTAAATGAAACCACCAGCAGTGAAAGGTAAGATCCACGATGTCGCAAAATCTCCTGAAATATAATTTTAAAATGAAATCTCTTCTTGTATTGGAAACTCATAGAATTTGAGAGGATTTATAAGAATTAGTTGATTTTTACCCATTCCTTCAGCCAGTAATGAAATGTATGTTCCTAATAACGCACCAACTGCTGTCGGCAATTGCAACAATATTGCCTGAAAATAAATATATTTAAATTCTTAATTATATTGTTCGGCGAAAAAATTGTCAATTAAAAACTATATTATAATGCAAAAAATTTACCTTTTTCTTACTGCAACCACTTTGTATTAAAATGGCAAAATCGCCTATTTCATGAGGCACTTCGTGCAATAATATTGTGAACGTGGTCACATACCCGATGCTTTCTCCTGCCAAATAACTGGCACCAATAGCCAAGCCGTCGGTGAAATTATGTAAAAAATCTGCTGCCAGATTCAAGTATGCAGCAATACTTATTTCCGCATGGTCATGAGAGTGTGTATGAGTATGACCACTGTCTCCTTTGATTATGCGTACTAATTTCTCTACAACCAGAAATGTGACAATTCCTAGTAAGACGCACAATCCTACAGACATATCGTGTCCATGACCGTGTCCTTCGTGACCGTGATCGTGATCGTGATCGTGATGATGTCCATGACTGTGACCGTGTGAATCTTCTGCTTTCGAGCTATGCGAATGAGGTACTAATGCATGAGGAATCAAGTGGAGAAAAGCATCTCCAAGCAAACCACCAGAGGCAAAACTTAAAAGAATTTTCAGGAATGGTTCTCGCTCTTTACTATTATCTAATGGTAAAATAAAGAGTAAGAGAAACGGAGCTATGGAAATGAGTAAAGTTGATCCCATAGCACGAACGAAGATATCGCCAGGATCCTCAGAAGGAGATCCTTTGCTGTCAATATGCTTATGATGTTGTTCTGAGTGCAAATGTTCATTAGCTTGTTTTGAATACTTGAAACTTGCCGGTTCATGAATATGATCATGATCATGATCATGATCATGATCGTCGTGGCTATGATCGTGAGAATGTTCATGTCCTTTACTTAGTACAGGCAATACTAAGCAGATTAACAATAACATATAAAAAATCTTTGAAACACACATATTTCTACGGCACGAATCACTACTTGTTGTGTAAATCATTTCTCTGAGTTCTGAGAATGTAATTCACGTTATAACTTAATTACTTTGTCATATGTTCATCTTTCCATTCAAAAACGCTCGACGTGATTACATATGTATATACATACTACGTGTTCAAGTATCTGGTAGGTGCCGGTAAAGTAAAGGTCGTAAGTATTCTCTTATTTCTCGTCTAAGTTCATAGAAGATCAAGGTTGGTCAGATACGTGTAACTTGAGCATTTTTACGTATATTACTACGTATGGTTTTTTACATTTGTAAATTACGTATTATAGGGGAAAAAAAAACCCCTCCCTATGAATTTGGTGTTTTTGACGTAATATATTTACGTAAATTACGTAAAAAACTTCATGTAATTTACTAGGGTGACCAGATTGGTCGGATCAAAAACCGGGACACTCTGAAATTTCCCATGTACCCCCCCCCCCCTATATAAAAAAAGTCAGGCTGACGCCCCATGATTGCGTTTTGCGTTGCGTTGTAATGGGAGGGAAAGAGACAAAAGTATACTGCTGTCTTTTTCTCTCTCATTATGACGCAACGCAAAACGCAATCATGGGACACCAGCCTCGTCATGTTTATTTTATTTTATTATAAATATTTGAAATATATCACGGCCATTCATTTTTTTTTTTGGTTTTCTTTCGATTCGTTATTATTTGTTATTATTCGTCGGTAGAAAATATTTCATAAAATTGTAGAAATTTTTTAGTTTTATGTGATATTTACGAAAACCGGGACGTAATATACTTAAGGTATATTACGTGCACAACCCTGGTTCGGATTCGAAAATTTTCACGGCTCGGAATCCCAATGCAGAAACTCTAGTGGAGGGGATGTAGTAAAGATGACTTGCGTTTTGAAGCTTTTCGTATTTCAGAAAGTAGCCACCGCACGCGGGGCGCAGTGATCTTAAAGTAGTGCGAAATTTAAATACATATTAATAAAATATACGTCATTAAGAAGTTTATTAATAAATAAATTTGACACAGAAAACATTAAACATTAAACACAAACATTAATTTCTTACACATAAACTTCTTAATATAGTTTTTTTTTTAATATTTAAATCATTTAGATTATGCGCTACTTTAAATCACTGCATCGACTGCGCCCACGTGCGGTGGCTGCTTTTTGAAATACGAAAAGCTTCAAAACGCGAGTCAACCTCCACCACAGGAGTTTCCGGATCTGTACGACCGTGAATCATTGCACACAATCAGTTGTATTTACGAAAATCTTCCTTGATTAAAGAGTTTCACTTCATGTAACCAATAAACTCATATATGAAAATTCATTCATCTTATAGCCTGTTGTCGCTCGGCCGTATTTTAGAAACACATATATAAAGTTTTTAAATATTAAAAGGTAAAGAGAAATTCGTCTAAATGTGTATGAAGAAAGGAAATCAAAAATGACAGAGTAATCATGTTCTATAGTGATCTATGTATTTATGTCTGCATTTATCCGTTCGGACACCTGTCAAAAGAAGTGACACATAACATCGCTCCTGTAAACAATATGAAATTATACTTACATATTTAATTTTTGATGAAAATCTTCAGTGTTCTCTAGTGAATAATCAGTAATTTGAACGTCCTCGAGTTTTTTTTTTGACATAGAGATTTTTTTGTCTTTCCAATGGAAAAATCTGTTCAACTGTTTTATAGTGAATGTTAACTTTCGCGTTAAAAAAATAATTTGCCTTGCAGATTACTTTATTGCAAGGTCAAGCAAGTTGTACATGTAGAGATCACGGATTTTAAGAAAATGCGCCTGTATGGTAAGTGTCAACGCATTCAACTGTTTTATTTTGGTATTTACTGTACTTTTAATTGTTGTTAATTGTTTTTAATTATTTTCAACAGCAGATGTCAGCAATTTTGTATGTCGTGAATATTATAATTTGACAAGCAATAGGCACGGACAATGAGATTTGAATCATTAATAATTGTCAGTACATCGTATGTACTGAGATGGATTTGGCAAAGATTGCAGCAGTATGGGTTATAACATGGAGTTGCCTGATGTGGGGCTTTGATTTGGCTCCTCAGGCACCTCCAAGACAAGTTCCTTGCGACAAAACCAGAAAGATATTTACAGAATCCTGGGGAATCATTAGCGATGGCCCTATGGGTTCTAATTACACTCAAGACTCTCACTGTGAATGGTTGATCAAAGGTAAAATACTATACCTTCTACTATTTCCAAAACCATCTACAATCGACTCTCAAATCTAATAAAACCGTGACATTTGAGAGATGGGAATTTGTTTAGATTTAAGAGGGTCTCTCTTTTTGTTTTCACTAGATTTGGGAGAGTCCAGTGTATTATATTTTTTATTCTGTACTTGATTATTATGTTTCATTGTCGAATTCAAAATTATATCTGCTAATTCTGTCTTTGCAGCAAATACCAGTCGACAATTTATTACATTAAGTTTTCGGACAATGGGCACCGAATGTAGCTATGACTATGTGTTTGTTTATGACGGAGATTCTTTTAGATCTCCGTTATTAGGCAGCTTTAGTGGCAAAACAGAACCACAACAAGTCACATCATCATCAGGTTTTGTAAGTAATGCTTATTTTTTACTATTATTAGAAATTCGCTATGCCATTTTTTTCTGTAAACGATAATTTTGATTTTAAATCTCCGCAGATGTTAATTTTACTGTACAGTGACACAAACTACGTTCTGGACGGTTTTCATGCCGAATTTTCAGTAACCGATTGTCCAAACAACTGCACTGATCATGGCAAATGTATCAATAATACATGTTTTTGTGAAAATGACTGGGGTGGTAGAGACTGCTCCAAAACACTGTGTCCAAATAATTGTGGACGAGGAGGGACTTGTGATATTAAACGATGTCAGTGTCACGAGGGATATTCAGGACAGTCATGTTCTTTGCATAAAACGCGTCCTGAAGGAAATATGTGGCATTGGCTTTCGCATTCAGAGGGTGGTATGACTCCGCGAGCAGCTCATACATCAATTTACATAAACGAAACTGATTCCTTATACGTGTTTGGAGGGTATGATCTTAATTTCATACTAAGTAACATGGAAGTATATCGTTTTAATACGAGCAAGTGGGAAGATGAAGTTGGATCTGTCTTAGGTAAAATTATTTAGATACTTGTTTTTATTGGCGTCATACAATTTTTTGTCTCTTATTTTACAAATATTTTTAGAAGGCACATCTTCTGCTGAATATTTAGACCCTATGTTGCTCGCAAGTGAATTAGGAGCGGGTGAACAATATGGCCTTCCCAAGACATCAATTATTTGGAAGGTGTTAAACAATATTAAAGCTAACAGTACTTTGAGAACTTCCATCGAGGGTCATCGGCGGCGAGAACACAAAGGCAATCAAGATTTAAAAGGAAACGCAAGAGGAGCAGAAAGCAACATTTTATCTAAGAGGAAGCATTCGCGAAGGATTAGATCTCAGTTCTCACAATTATCATTAAAGAGGTTTGTTATGATTTTATCATAGGCTTAAAATATTCAGAATGGATTTTATTGGAATAGTAATAATAATAATAATAATAAATTTAAGATATCGGAAAACATTGGACCCTAGTTCTCGATTTAAGAGGTCTGATAATATCACATGGGATAAGATTACGAAGGGTCCCATTGAAAAAGATGTGTTTTACCAAGAAATATTTGATTCTCAAACGACAACGGAGTCAAATTTTGTGGAAGATTCGACGGAGCCAAATTTTCAAGAAATTCCAAAGCCAAGTCCAAGATATGGTCATGCAGCATGCAAATATAAAGGTTCGAGGTTTTTAGAAATAAAATTAACTTAATATTATGTGCATTGAAAACAAATACTGCTAAAGCGCCGACATTTTTCAGGAGGATTTGTTATATATGGAGGTAAAGTTGAAGATGGTTTTCTATCAAACGAACTTTGGCATTACGATGTAAGCAAAAATCTTTGGACTTTACGAGCGAAAAATTCACCGTTTTATCCACCAAGATTGACAAGACACACGCTTACTTTGGCAAATGATTACATTTATCTTTTTGGTGGAAGCACAGTTGACGGGGAATTTTCATCGAGCCTCTATGCGATCAAATTGAATCTGTGTAAGATAATAATAATTGACTATGTTGTCGGAAATCATTAGCATTCATGATGGCAAAAACTTTTATTTATTTATTTTTTTTTAAATTTTTTAAATTGCTCATTGTAAAAGGATTTCACCAGAGTCTTAATCACTCCCTATGAGAAATGTACATTTTTTGCCGCCATGAATACCAGGATGTACTATGAATTTCAATTTTTTAAATTTGTTTATCATATAGCTGATTTGACGGGAAGCACCGAAAGATGGCAAGAAATAAGACCTCGAGGGGGAAAGGAATTGGATGTGCGAGTTGTAGCACATTGCACAGTTTATCATCATGGAACTAATTCTTTATTGATTTATGGAGGTGTGGTAGCGAGTATTGCTCGCTTCAGTAAGTTATCAGACAGAATGTTTGCATTTCAACTTGACAGAAAAGTTTGGTCTGAGATTGACTATCCACGAGCACATTTACGCGATACTTATGTACCTAGGGAGCGAGCTTTCCATACTTGCAATATTATAGGTATGTAAGCATTTCTGTCGTTCATCACTCCACTACTTTTACCATTTCAGTCCCAGTAAATATATTTTTTGATATTTTTTGATACAGGTAATTACTTGGTTGTTTTTGGTGGGTATTCCCATCGTCACAATAAAGAAGAAATTTGCTATGATAATCAGATGTATCTCTATCACTTGGGTTGTCATGCGTGGGTTAGTCACGATGTACTAGGCTTAAATGACGCAGGTGAGAATCTAAAGCTTAGAAATTTGAGAACTTGAATAAATTAAAGTGTGACTATTTCAACATGAAAATTTTCTTTTTCGTAGATTCTCGGTATCCAAAACAACAAGGCGTGTTTGCACATGCTTCTGATGTTCGAAATGGAAATACATTGTTGTTGGTTGGTGGCTATCATGGAAATGTTAACGCAGATCTTCTTGCATACACGTTGCCTCCTATGCTTGCACCAGGAGATCATGATTTTATAGAGCCGGAACAGATTTGTTCACGACACAAAAGCCTTGTTGAATGCGCAGCTAATCCTGAATGCGGATGGTGTTCTGCTGATGAAGTAAAAGTTTTTGATATTTTATTTTATTATTATCTATAATATTCTATTCTAAAAAGATGATTGAGTCGAAGTCGAAATATCGTAACGCCTATTCCGCACTCCTGATTCGTCGTTGTAAATATTGATAGTGATTTTCTACAATCGATACTTGCCGAATCGTAAATTCTGCATGAATTGAATTTAAAATTTTGAATTTTGGTTTCGTTAATAATCATTTTGTCAAGAGTTTAATCTCGAAATACATTGGAAATCTAAGAATTTTAAAGGAATTTTATGGAATTTTTAAAGATTTCATGGGAGATAATGGGATTTTAAATGTTATTGTAGAACTTTAAAGAATTTCAAGAAGTTTATGACTTTTAAAATATGTATTTTGTGGGATTTAAATAAGAAATTAAAAATTTTCAAGAGAATTTTATTGAGGAATTTCAAAAGCTTTTTATGATTTTTAAAAGATTTTGTGAAATTTTAAAGGATTTCATGGAATTTGATAAGATTTCTATGTAATATTTTTAAGGGATGTAAAAGATATAAAGAGATTTTAAATGTTACCGTAAAATTTCAAGAATTTTTCTGGGAATTTTAAGAGATTTTAAAATTTATCATGGAATTTCAAAAGGTTTTTAGGGATTTTTAGAGATTTTCTCGAATTTTAACCTGGATTTCAGAAGATTTATGAGTTTGAAAATTTTTATGGAGTTTTTAAGGATTTCATGGAATTTGAAGATATTTCTCATAATTTTAATAGATTTTAAAGGATATAAAAGGGATTTGAATTGTTATTATTGAATGTAAAAGAATATCAAGAAGTTTCTGAAAATTTTAAGCGATTTCACAGGTTTTCAAAGGCTTTTTGGAATTTTTAGAGATTTTCACGAAGTTTAGCATAGATTTTAAGAGACTAGTGAAATAAAATATAATAAATTATATAGATTTGAAAAAGAATGTAAATGCGCGCGCGGGTCGCGCGTTCGTTCTTGTGTAGAAAAATTGACAATACTGGAATTTGTGTGTTTTAGATATGTTATGGAAGAACGGTCGGTAGTAATTGTACGACAAACTTACAAACAACACGATGTCCAGGAGTTTGTCCGGCACTGGGTGATTGTCACTCCTGCTTGATTCACGGACAACCTGGCGGAGGATGGGGTACCAATGCTCGTGGTAAAAGTTCTGTTTCAAATAAACTGAATTTGGGTACTTGTACATGGTGCGTTCAAAATGCTCGATGTCATCACAAGGATGACAACTATGGTGTGTGCGGCCTCCGAGATGACACACCATCTCAAATACCTGGCTGGTGGGGACCAAAGGGTACGGAAATTGCAAAAGTCGAAGAGTGTTGTGAAATGGATAGAAGACCTGGCCTGACATTTCTTACCTATAAACCACCGGTCAATTTCACTCAACCAGACTCAGTGACTATCGTTAATGCTACCACCGTGGACTTTAGTGTCCCCTCCATGCAGGGTGCTAAAACCGAGTCTGCCCTAGGAGGGGAAATGATTGCAAGATTGGTCGGTTTTCTGAGACCACCACAATATTTTTGGGACAATACAGTAGAGCATTTGAAGATATGTGTTAGCTACAACAGTGCAACTCTTCATGTTTCAAGAAACGATGATTATCAACAATTGGTAATTTCATTTTCTGTTATTTTTTACATTATGTATTGAATGTGTAATTGAATTTCTGTAACAATTATTAAATGTACATTTTTTTTCAGCAATTAGTAGCTAATTTGACTGCAGAAAAATCTGAATGTATTCCAACCAGATGGCCTGACGGACAAGATATGATGTTATTACCAGGGCGCTACCTTTTAGATTTTGAATCGAAAAGAATGGTAACAGCAAGTTACGCATATCCTAGTAAAATGGAAATAACACATAATAGACAATCAGAAAATCAAAAAGTTTTTACTTTCGAATATTTGGAACCTTATCAAAACGGAACTTGCGGACAATATAAGAACTGCCTACACTGTCTGACTGATTCTTCTTGCGGTTGGTGTGACATTAATGGTCAATGCGTATCTCGCTCCATCAACGAGACAGAGAGCTGTACAATCGATGTGGAGTCCGATCAGAACGAAACTCCAATACGTGATTGGCATTACTTGACGATAACACCATCTACCTGTGCGAATTGTTCCAATTACATTTCCTGTGAGTCTTGCATTGGAAGTGGCTTGTGTGAGTGGTGGACTGAGGAAGCCAGATGTGCGAGAATTGGAAGATTGCCTGATGCAGTAATCAGTTTGGATCAATGTCCCATTCCTTGTAGACAAAGATCCAATTGTACACAGTGTTTGGATGAACGTGGACGATGCGTTTGGTGCGAGGCGACTCAAGAATGTTTTTCATTCTCCGTATATACATCTGAATATCAATTTGGCCTTTGTAGAGAGTGGACAGATCAGGCAGGCCTCATGGGTGTCACTTCAAGAACGGGATCGACCCTAACTGGAAATGATCAATGTAAAAGTTGTAGCAGACACACGAATTGTTCTAGTTGTCTACATTCATTAAGTTGCGGCTGGTGTTACAGCTTAGAAAATCCTATTCTGGGTGCATGTGTTCAAGGTGATTTTAATCAGCCACATATTAACTGTAGTTTAGTGATTAACGAACACAGTAAAAATAGTACACTGGCAGCTCATGAATCTGGCTGGGCCTATGCTCAATGTCCAGATGTTGACGAGTGTGACCTAGGATTACACGACTGTCATCCGAACGCAATTTGCACAAACACACACGGTAGCTTCAGCTGTCAGTGCAAAAGAGGATTTAATGGCGATGGAAAAGAAAATTGCACCAAGACTTGTTACGAGAAGTGCGTCAATGGTTACTGCAGCGAAGCACCAGACTATAAATGTAAATGTAATCTTGGCTGGACAGGACCTGATTGCCGAACCAATTGCGGCTGTTACAATCATTCAACTTGTGTTCAAGGGCCGGGTATTTGTGATGATTGTCAAAATTGGACAGAAGGCAGATATTGCCAAGAGTGCAAGGCTGGAAGTTACGGAAATGCTACGACAAGTTTGGGTTGCAACAAATGCGACTGCAATGAACACGGCGATACAGAATCGGGAACCTGTGACAGACAGACTGGAATTTGCTTTTGTCGCGATAACACCGAGGGTGATAAGTGTGAGCGCTGTTCTCGGGGTTATTACGGGGATCCAAGAAACGGTGGAATGTGTTATTACGGTTGTATGTCTCGAGGTATGCTCGAGGGTGAAGGAAACGGAAAGCAAGGATTAGGAAGTCGTCACTCTCAATTGTCATTGTGGGAGACTCGGCTGGGTGGTTCTCCAACGAGGGAATGCTTGTGGATCGTGAGTCCAAAAACAGGGTTGTCTCCGGATACAATGACACCAAGTGTAGACAGTGTAATCCAGTTCACGATACATGATGACATCAATGTCAGTTGCCAGGAGAATAGTGTTTACGTTTACGATGGACTTCCTGATTTTGTTTCGTCCACTACAAGCCATCAAAGTCAACTGTTGGGTGTCTACTGTACAGAAAGTACTGACTATCCAGTTACTGTTGAGGCCAAGTCTGGCTTTTTGACAGTTCACTACAAACAACTTGACGAGGTTGAAGGTTTCAATGCAAGTTATGTTGTAATGACATGCAATAACTGCCCTGCGAATCGAGAGTGTAGGGGCGGCAATTGCTTATGCAAACCCGGATTTGTAGGTATTAATTGTGACGTGGAATTGTGTCCAAAAAATTGCTCATCTTTGAAAAAACAGGGAATCTGTGATAAAGGGTATGGCCACTGTGTTTGTTCTGTAGGGTATGGTGGACGAGATTGTTCCATCAAAATTAAGGATTACCAATTAGTGTTTACCGAACTATTCAATTCTGAGTATTTGGCCGAGCATTTGGATCATTTGCGTAAAACGTTGCCGAGATTCGGTCATAGTCTTGTTGCAGACCGAAGAGGAAGTTTGTGGATGTTTGGAGGCTACTCTCTCAGTCATGGTCCATTAAACGACATCAGACTGTTTGATACCAAGAATAGTACGTGGATGCCGGTGACTGTAGAATCTACTTCTGAGGCTTCCATGCCTCAGGGCAGATATTTTCACGCTGCTGAGATAGTGCACAGTCGACAACAAATCTATGTGTACGGTGGATTGTCTATGAAGGAGAATGGTGTTCAAGGCTTGTCTAATAATACTTTAAACGACTTTTGGAAATTTAGCTTGCAAAATCAAAGATGGAGTCAAATTACGTGGTGGAGCCGAAAACCACCTGCTCTTGCGGGTCACACATTAACCCTTCGGAGAGTAGGTGAGTCGGAGAGTTTGATTCTTATTGGAGGATTCAGTCCAAAGGACGGCTATCTCGAGACAGTCTGGGAATTTAATTTGGAGACTGATACATGGGATACAGTAAAGACTACTGGAAATAGTCCATTAGGCGTTTACGGACACTCAACCGTTTATCACAGCAAGTCTGACAGTTTTTATGTTTTCGGAGGCTATACGTACGCCATCAATAGAACATTTATATCTAACAAATTGTACGCCTTGAATTATAAAACACTGAAGTGGTCTGTACTTCCACCATTTGATGACGAATACGCCTATGGAAATAATCTGGTAAGTGCTCTTCTCCATGCAGTTTAATAGTTTTGGTTTCGTATCAGGGGTTGACAACTCGTGAAATCAGGTGTACACTTGCACTGAAATCTTCTGAATTCTCCTGAAATATCTGAAGTCACGTGAATTCATTTGAATTTTCTTGAAATCTCCTGAAGTCACTTGAAGTCATGTGAATTCACTTGAAGTCACGTGAATTAATATTTAAATTTTTTTGAAATCTCCTGAAGTCAGTGAAATCTTCTGTAGTCACTTGAAGTCAGTGAAATCTTCTGAAATCACTTGAAGTCACGTGAATTCATATTTGAATTTTCTTGAAATCTCCTGAAGTCACTTGAAGTCATGTGAATTCACTTGAAGTCACATGAATTCATTTGAATTTTCTTGAAATCTCCTAAAGTCACTGAAATCTTTTGAAGTCACTTGAAGTCAGTGAATTCACTTGAAGTCACGAGAAGTCAGTGAAATCTTCTGAAGTCACTTGAAGTCATGTTAATTCACTTTAAGTCACGTGAATTCATATTTGAATTTTCTTGAAATCTCCTGAAATCAGTGAAATTTTCTGAAGTCACTTGATGTCACATGAATTCATTTGAATTTTCTTGAAATCTCCTAAAATCAGTGAAATCTTCGGTAGTCACTCGAAGTCAGTGAAATCTTCTGAAGTCATAGAAATATCCTGAAATATCTTGAAGTCAGAAGTAGGTGTACACCCGCTTGGCCAAGTTGTTAACCCCTCGTTCGTACCTATGTTTAACTTATACCTAATGTTTTAATTTGAATGAAATATTTTTATTTTTAGCCACAAGCACGATTTCTACACTCGGCAGTAACAACAGATGAATATATGGTAATATTTGGAGGTCGACAGAATCCGTACAATACCTCTGATGCTCTAATAGCCTACAAGTATTCCTGCAATCTATGGATTCGTCTTATAACAACAGACATGGAAGTTATTGGAAATCCACCACCACCTGCTTATGCACACGCCATGACGCATGCCGATCCAGAAACAAATACCGTCTATGTTGTTGGTGGATTTGATGGTGGGATTAAAAGTCATGTTACTCAAATTAACATTCCCGAAGATCTCTGTAGCTTGTGGGTCGATAAGGTTGCATGCAGAAGATACTATGGCTGTTCTTTCTGTTCAGTAACTACTATAGCAGGCATTAATGCGTCATACTGTTTCTCTAATGAAGAGTTCTTACACAGGGATGACAAGTAAGAAAGATAATAAATTTACATATAAGTCAGATACATTATAAAAATTAATAGGTATAAATATTAAATATATAAAATCTTTCTGTACAGGTGTGATATTAATGTCACTCAGGCACAGCGATCAAATGGTGTTTTTTGTAACTCTGAATGGATAGCTAGCCGAAAGTGCCAAAATTTTAAAACTTGCATAGAGTGTTTAGCAGAGTGGCCTTATTACAAAGATGAACAATCAGCTTGCAAGTGGTGTCCTCACTGTCTTCATGTTAAGTGCATTCCTCGGGAAAAAGACTGTGATGAGCCAAATAACTGTAATTTGAGATATAACACGGTAGTAACTGATGTCAATCAATGCGGTGAACGACAGTGTCCGGCTAGCGATTGCGAAAAATGTAATAGCCTTGGAGGTTGTATTTGGACCAGACAAGTATTAAAGACTTGTAAGTTGTTTTGCTTTCGTTTACTACGTTTTCATTTGGCTTGTATTTGTAATACCTGCAATAAAAGTTTAAAAATTACAAAATACTTATCTATTTACAGCTGAGGGAGGTACACAGGTAACAGGACAGCCTGTATACGATTGGAATTGTGTGTCCGAGGATATATTTCGTCAAGCCAGTTTTGGCAAAGATGTTATTGGGTTTGGAAAAAAGAAGATGATGCAATGTGAAAGTAGATGTGGAGATCATAAAGACTGCACAAGCTGTTTGAAGGGTACAGGTGCAGAAGGGGGATGGAGCGAGTGTAGATGGTCCACTCAATTGAACGAGGTAAGCACTCTTAATCCTTTTTCATCTATTACTAACCCTGAACTTAAATATGTAAACTGAAACAATTTTAATTGTTCACTAAAAATATTATTTTTTATCTTAGTGTATCTCTCCATCTTATCAACCTCTATATTGTGCTGGTGGTGTATGCGGTTTAGTTTTGCGAAGCACAGACGTGGAACATTGTCCTGAGCCGTGTGCAGTTTTCAAACAATGTAACACGTGTTTAAAGCATTCTCACTGTGGGTGGTGTTCTTTAGATTCATCTAATATAACAGGCCAGGGATTATGTACAGAAGGATCTCTTGAAGCACCAACAGAACATCCGGCCGGAGGTACCTGTGAAATGCTGTATAATCAGCAATTTTCTCAGGCCGATAAACAACAATCAAGTAAGAAGATCATTGTGATTTGTATAAAAAAGAAAAAAAAAACAAGAAATAGTAACTAAAAAAGAATATTTTTTTCTAATTCCAGCAAATATTGTAACGACGATGTCTACACAACAAAGAGATTTACAAGCAGTTCAGGACAATGAACGACAATCTAATGTTACAATATTGTTGACTAAAAATTCAAACCAAACAAACTTCTCTTGGCATTATGTAAGATGTCCTCCTGAAAATGAATGCATTAATGGTCACCATACGTGTTCTCCAAAAAGTGAAAAATGTTTTGACCTGGACGAAGGTTTTGAATGCATGTGTGGCGATGGTTATAAGACTGAAACGTGAGTTCTTGATATTTTTAAAAACTACACGGAAAAAATTATTTTCTTAGATTTTAAAACAGTATTTACTGACTTTCGGACACAGAGAAGTCAGAGAAAAGTATTATAATATTTCAGTGAATTTTATGAGATATTAGAAAAGAGTTTATTAATTTTTAGATCAGATTTCTAAAACCTTTAGAAACCTATTTTAAAAATTAATAAACTCTTTTCTAATATCTCATAAAATTCACTGAAATATTATAATACTTTTCTCTGACTTCTCTGTGTCCGAAAGTCAGTAAATACTGTTTTAAACTGTAAGAAAATAATTTTTTCCGTGTAGAAAAGTGTTGTAGTTTAGATATTAATAGTTCTAACTATCAATTACTTTTGTTTCAGTACGTGGGCCTTTAGTGAAATAGGAAGGTAATTTCTATATAATTTAGAAACTTGTTTTATAAATAGCATATAATACATCTTGTCCTTTATTTTGTTTTAGAAAAATTTGCGTTCCAATGTGTACCCAAGGTTGCGTACGTGGAACCTGCGTTGAACCCGATGAGTGTCGTTGCGATTTCGGATATGTTGGAGCAAATTGTTCAATTCAATGTCAATGTAACGGACACAGTAACTGTGAAGGTCCAGATAAATTAGACAATTGTTTGGAATGTCACAACAATACGAAGGGACCACAATGTGCAAAGTGCAAACCTCTATTCGTGGGTAATCCAGTTGACAATGGTCAGTGTGTTCCATGTTTAGAATACTGCAATGGACATACTCACATTTGTATTAACGATAGTATGACTGTGTCTGTAAGTGAAAATAATACTCTTTACTATACTTTTAGTGAAGGTTGAGTGTAAAAGTTCTGAAAAATCTATTTTGAATTCATTATTTAGGATCCAAACTCAATAGAGAAGATGTCAATGGATTTGCTCAAGAAACAATTAGTTGAAGGACCTGTAACCAAGGCTAAATGCGTCAATTGTGGAAACAATACAAAAGGAGATAAATGCGGCGAATGCGTTTCAGGATACTTCAGAGGAACGGAAGATCTCAGAGATGTTTGCAGACCGTAAGTAGCTAGGCCTATTTTAGTATAATTACAAAATATGTATTAGTTAGTACAAAAGTTTTATTTTTTTTTAATTTAACGTAGCTGTGAATGCCATGGTCATGGATTCATGTGCGACCCAGTGACTGGAGAGAAATGTAATTGCGGAAATAATACAGAAAGTGAACCTTCGTGTATGAGTGGTCCTACTAAGGGAACAAGTGCCGGAGGTACACCGTGCTGGATGGTTCAATGTAGCAAATGCAGAGAGAATTATGCAGGCACACCCACTATGGGACATCAGTGTTACAAAACTGTTACCGTTGATAATAAAATGTGCTTTGACTCAAAATTAATAGGTAAAAGTCTAAAACTCTCGTTTTCACTCATGCAAAATATATTTTTCTTTGTTTAATGTTTAATTATTTAATTGCAGACGAATGCAAGTTAAAACCAAAGCCACTAAATCCTGGACAAACTGTTTTTTACATGGTGCAACCTCGTTTCATGAATGTCGACATACGAGTAATGGTTGATGTGACGCAAGGCGCCTTAGATTTGTATCTTAGTCCCCGTGACGACTCGTTCGTAGTTACCTTAAATTCTTCCACTGGATACCAAGAAGTGAGTGTTTTTCTAATTTTTCTATTCCTTTTGATATTTCATTTTAACTATAAAATCAAATCCATTGATATAAAATTTGAATCGTATACATTTGCTGCGACAGGTTGAGCTTGACAATAGATTCAAATGGCGTAGAGATTACCATGACGGTTGGCTGGAAGATTACTCGCACAATAAAATCAGAATTGTCGAGTTCCATCCACATCCGTCATTCCACATGATAAAAAATGGATCGACGGTTGAACCAGACTGGAATACTGGACCTCAGTATATTGTGATGGAGCGATACGCGGAAGGTTTAGCTACCTATGTTACAATAGAGCAAAGAAATACTCTACTTGTGGTTAGAAATCTTACTAATAGACTAGTATTGACTTTGCCACAGGATAAGCATGCGTTAGATCAAACAAAATTTCATATTGCTTTGCGAGCCATTGATATGCCCAGCCTTGAAATTAACGGTAAAGCAGCTTACGGAATGATCTTTTTCCGACAAGATCAACTGCATATCGATCTCTTCGTCTTCTTCTCTGTCTTTTTCTCCTGTTTTTTCTTATTTCTGGCTGCATGTGTAGTCGCTTGGAAGACTAAACAAGCTGCCGATGTCCGCAGAGCTCGACGAAGACATGTGGTTGAAATGTTACACATGGCCAAACGACCATTTGCTTCGGCTACGATTCTTTATGACCGCGACGGAAGAAATTGTAGTCCAAGTTCACCACATCGGAAAGGTAGACGAAATAAACTCGTCAATTTTCATAGTGATGTTAGACCAGTAGCAGTTGAACCTACTGACGATGGGGTTGCTGCTGTTGCCACGGTATTTATAAGACTACCAGGAGGTGGTCAAGCTCCTGTCAAACTGGCTCTTGGTAGTTCTTTGATACTACTGACAAGAGTCTATCCCGTAAATAGTCGTGTATTCTTGAGACGCAGAAATAGTCATGCGATCAATTAGCTGCATGCCATCTACAATTTGTAAATAATTATGATAAGACCGATGCGCTTTCCGAACAGTCTCCGAGTTTGATGTACGTACTCGAGAAAAAGGTCTACATGTCTACAAACACGGATAAAATTCTTTCACGGGCGTCCATTTTTGCGTTTTGCATTTTCAACATAATTTTTCATTCCATCACAAGATTAGATATACTTTTATATGTATATTGATCTATGATAATATTTTTCGTTTTTTTTTATTTTTTTTTCTTCTAAAAAATAGTACATTTCTGTATGCGAGAATCGGGACATATAATTTCGTGAGTAGAAGTTATTTAGAAAAAAACGTGAGTTAGGATTTTGAAAATTCGTCCATCTGATAAATTATGCTGAATTAAATGACAACCACGAATACAGAATTGGCATTTTTCGCCAAAAATCTAGAAGTAAATACTATGCCATGGAAATTTAAAAATTGTGTTTAGTAAAAGGGTTGTGAATTTTTAATAGTTTAAGTTGAGTGTAAATTTTTTCCGCGTTACATATATGATTTGAGTATCGAACTTTCTTTCTTAAACCTTACTTATTAAAAGAAATAGAGATAAAACTTGATTAACCCGATTTTTTTATATCGTGGGTCGTTCCAGATCCACGAATTTTTTTAGTAAATGTCTGCATTTTTGGGAGACGTGTGTGTTGTTTATCACTAAAAATAAAATATTTGTTTAAATTTTTTTTGCAATCTTCATATTGTGTCCTTAAAGGAAAAGTGTTCAAGAGTGTACAGAAATTTTACCAGATTTTTTATTATCGATAATTAAACGTTTTAACATATCTTGGATCTGAAATGACCCACGATAAACAAATAAGATGCCAAAAAAAGCGATGAACCGATCGGATTAATTTTGTTTAAGTATGAGTGAGTTTTAAATAACTTCGTTATCATAAAGTATAAAGAAAATGGAAATGCTGGTAAATGTGTTTCAAATGAAACACAATATCGACGATTTTCAATTATTTCCAAATGATTATTAAATGTTATAGTCAATACCACAAGTTACCGAATCTTAAGAAGATAATAGTTTATTCCGAGGGTTTGACAACTCGACCTACATTTTCTGACTTGAAGATATTTCAGGAAATTTCAAAAAAAATTCCAGTGAATTCAAATGACTTGAAGTGATTTAAGAAAGTTCAGGAGAATTCAGAAGATTTCAGTTGAAATGTATACGTAATTTCACGAGTTTTCAACCCGTCGGTTTATTCGAAGTGAAAAACACACGTTCGCCAAAAAAAGATTTTTGTACCACTTTAAAACAAGCAGTATTAAGAAACACTCTTATTTCCGTATCGTATAATCGATGCGCAGTAGATTTTTAATGCGGCCATATAGACTACTTTTACTAAATTTATTTATATAATTGTAACTTGTGACTAGATATTATACATTTGAAGTGTACATACCATGATATTTGCATACGTGATAGCTGAAAAAGATATTGCAACATATTTAATAAGTCAAAATCTTGTTAAAAAGATTTAATGCAAAATCGCGGTATAAATGTGATTCGATCTTTACCCTTGATTAGATTAGCGTACATTTTGCCAAGCTTTAATTATTGTGAATGAACAAGAATTTCACATTTCTTAAAGTTGTCCATTTTTTTAAACAGAAGAAAATAGATTTCCAATAATTAGATTAATTTTCATCACTGGTTACATGTGGCACGAAATTTTAATGAAATGTACATAATTTACTTTCTAAGCTTTATTGTACATTTATGCTGGAAAGATTTACGATGCAAGAATATTATTATTCGTTTAAAATGATTATAATGTAAAAATGATTTTTATTAATTTTTAATATCTTTTTCCGCAACCATATGTATTGTAAAATAATTTTAATAAGCAAAATTTTTTAGATTTACTTTTTTCGGGATCTGATGTAATTTTAAATCTTATTTAGTGACGACGATTTGATTGCGGTATTCTAGCACATATTCTTAGAATATTATTATTATTATTATATTATTATTATTATTATTTTATTCGTATATTATTTATTAATACGTAACCCTGTTGGAAAATTTTGTACAGGGTCTTGTAGGGGAACTTATACTGTGAAGTGTTAAAATTGCAACGTTTACAAAGAAAAAGGATTAATCTTTTTAGAAAAACAAGCTCAGATTTCATATTTTAATTAAAATTTGTTGGTGGTTTCGAAATTTACTGAATTTTTTAACTATAGTAAAGACAATAAAATGTATTTTTTCAGCGACTCGATTAATTAATATGTATACATATAGGTGTATAATTATGTACTATGTATATAATGATATTAATCCTTTTTGTCTTTGTAAATCTTGCTGTTGCTGGGTTATTATTATTATAGAAGTTAGGATATAATATATGGTGCTCTTTCAGAATATTATATAATTGTAAATAATGTCGAACTTATATAATATACTATATGTAATATGTATAAATGATTATATTCGTAGTGTTTTATAAATATTGTGTTTTGTATGTATATGCCTAAATTGTTTCATTTGGCGTAATTGATAAAAAAAGATTAAAATATCTTCCATGTTGAAAGATTGTAGTTAGAGATCTTGTATCACGTGCTGGCATTGTTATAAATTAACACGAAAACACACACATAATGCCTTTGTGCAGATATCTAATCGATTAGAAAAAAGTAATGGTTATGGATATGTATAAGCAGGAAATAAAAGGAACTGTGAATTGCTGTATAGTTGAATGAAAAAGAATAAATATTAGAATATCTAAAAGTTATATCTTCTTTTTCTCCGCAGGGCTATAAATTCGAATACATGCTCAAAGTTTCAAATTTTGTATTATGTGTATCATTATGACTTTCAATTTTAAATTTAACAATGTATATGTATATATAGTGTTCGTCGTTATGTATGCCTTAAGGGTGTTGGAGCTAAGTTCTAATATAAAAACTCGATTTCTTCATTTTACTTAAGGGCGTTGGACCCAAGTGTTAAACTGAAAATTCAATTCTCCATTTTACTCAACGAAAATTATAGATAAATATTTTTTCGCTCTATAGCGCTAATGTTTTTTTAAATATAAGACTGTATACAGAGTGAAAAAGTATTTAATTTCGATAATTTTTACATAAAACGAGGAATTCAAAATTTAACTTCAAAATTAAATATTTTCATTTTACTTAAAAAATATGTGAATTAGATATTTTATCACTCTGTACGTATAATTCTATTTAAAAATTGATTAATTCTACAGAGGGAAAAAATTCAAAATTTAATATTAGTTGAGTAAAATGAAGAAATTGAATTTTTAGATGAGAACTTGGCTCCAACACATTGGAATTTTTTCTCTCTGTATAATTAATCAATTTTTAACTAGAATTATGCGCACAGAGCAAGAAAATATCTAATTCAAATATTTGTTAAGTAAAATGAAAATATTGAAATTTGAAATTAGATTTTGAATTCTTGGTTTGATGCAAAAAGTATTAGAATTAAATATTTTTTTGCTCTGTACGCAGTCTGATATTTGGAAAAAGATTAGCGCTACAGAGAGAAAAAATATTTATCTATTATTTTCGTTGAATAAAATGAAGAATGGAATTTTGAGCTCAACAATTGGGTCCAACGCCCTTAAGGATGTTGAGTCAAGTTCTAATCTAAATATTCGATTTCTTCATTTTACTCAACAAATATTAAATTTGTAATGTTTTCCTTCTGTAGAATTAATCAATTGTTAACTATAATTATGCGTACAGAGCGAGAAAATATCTATTTGAAATATTTTTTAAGAAAAATGAAAATATTGAATTTTTAAGTGAGATTTTGAATTCTTCGCTTTATGGAAAAAGTATCGAAGTTAAATTTTTTTTCTCTCTGTACGCATTTAGGTATAACTATAACAATATGTACATACAATTTAAATCATTGGGATTTAACTTCTGTTAGCTCAATCACGTGACATTGCATCGTCTACAATAATCTAGATTCTGGACTTTGGTACAACATACATACAACAGTCTTTATGATTTTTCATATACTTATAACGAGAGGGAGTTAGATGCATGTGTTAAGGCACACATACATATTTTTTGACTGTACTCGAAATAAAGATGATAATAATGTGGCTTATCATAGGTATACACGAAGATCGCGTCCCAGCTAGAAAATAAAAATAAAAAATTCTTCAAACTCAAATGGCTGAAAGTAGCGTTTGAAACTGCACACAATGACGTGTCAGGGCCTTGCAGGTGTGCAAAATGATAAGATTAAATCGGTTATTGGCAGGTATGTCACTTCACTGCTGTATTTCGTTTAGTGAATATACCAAAATGCTGATAAGAAAACTTAGTATCCACATTTCTTCATAATAATGAGTGTTGCATGGAATAACGTGAAAAAGTAAAAGTGATTTTTCAACCAACTTTTCGTTTCATAAATCGAGCTTTTAAGTTACGTTTTGTTACTTAAAAATTTGTTAAATGATAAGACAATATGAGGAACGCACTAGTTTTTACATTCGCAGTTACAGTTTTTCAATTTTGCTCTGTTGTAAAAAGTACTGACTATGAATGCTCGATATTCTGTACTTGTGATATGTGGTTTAACTTGAAACGAGCAATATGTGCCAATAAAAGATTATACAGCATTGAAACCGGAGTATCTGGTATTGTAGAAGCAATTGATCTTTCTAACAATTCAATTTCTTCTTTGACAAACTACGAACTTGCGGTAAGTTTTTTTTTTTCAAATATATGTTTTTTTTTGTTTTTTTTGTGGTCTGTTATACAATTATTTCAATATTTATATAGGGGGTATTTTTAATCGAGAGTATAGGTGATGTACAATGTTTTATCCCTACGTTTTCTAATCAAAAAGATTATATACAATCTGACTCATAATTGGGAATTCTATGAATCACCGTATTCTATATATATTCAATTCTCCACTGGCTTTATCTATTTTTAATTTTCTCAAAATAATAAAGTAGATATTTAATAACATAGTAAATAATATATTAATGATTGTTTTAATAATAAGAGTGTTAAGGGTGTTGTAGCCAAGTTTTAATCTAAAAATTCCATTCTCCATTTTACTCAACGAAAATTATAGATAAATAATTTTTCGCTCTGCAGCGCTAATATTTTTTCAAGTATAAGATTGCATACAGAGCGAAAAAATATTTAATTTCGATAATTTTTACATAAAATTAGGAATTCAAAATCTAACTTCAAAATTGAATATTTTCATTTTACTTAAAAAATATGTGAATTAGATATTTTATCACTCTGTACGTATAATTCTATTTAAAAATTGATTAATTCTACAGAGGGAAAAAATTCAAAATTTAATATTAGTTGAGTAAAATGAAGAAATTGAATTTTTAGATTAGAACTTGGATCCAACGCCCTTAAGATAATTTTACTGGATTTCAGGCTGCTGGATTAACGAAAATTAGGTACCTTAATCTTTCTGGGAATGGAATCAACGAAATTGGTCTGGCGGCTTTTGCGAAACTCACCGAGTTGGTCGTTTTGGATTTGTCCAGAAATCACTTGAATTATCTTTTACCAGATACTTTCTCACAAAACACAAAATTGAGAATTTTAAAACTTCAGGGAAATAATTTCAACCTTCATTTTCCCAAATTAGGATCATTATCTCTAACTGTAAGTGCATGCTTTTTAATTAATTACTTTTTTAGATTGAGACGTTATTTTTCTACTCAACAGTCTATTATTAAATGACTCAAATACCACACTGGTGTGAATTCGCACCAGTAACATTTTCAAACTGACTTATGCTATATTATTTTATTTTTATATTTTCAGGATCTTGACCTCAGTGAGTGTCTAATTAGCTATTTACCTGTAGATGCTTTTCATAATTTGAAAAAATTGAGTAAGTTAAATCTTTCAAAAAATGTGTTGATTCAACTTAACAGTAAAGTATTACAAGGGGTACCTTCTCTGAAAACAATTTCTTTGGGTAGGTAAGTTTAAATCATAATTCATTGAATTTATTACCTATTATTTCAAGATTTTTTATTTTTTACTAGACGCTTTCGTCATTTCTTTGACAAAGCATTGATCGACCTGAATTAACTGGTTCATAAATATTTTAATAGTGAATTGATCGTTCGTAATTACATGACTTTGTAAGCTGTCGATTAATAATTCATTCTTTTGTCATATTAATAATTATAATGGAATTGATCCGAATTTTTAAAAATTAATAATCAAAGATTGAATTAGATACTTGTTTTCTGATCTAATTAGTAAAATTTCTATTTACTCTATCTTTAAAATTTCTCTCTTAGAAATCCCTGGTCCTGTGATCGAATGATGCAAGAACTCCAAGCCTACCTACTGAGTAGAAAAATAAAATTCACCTCCGTTTGTGAATCAGCTGGACCAAAAAAGTTCGAGAAGATGATTAGATATCAAGTACCATTTAAAAAAACTTTCAAACTGCAAGAAAAACCAATAAATCCAGAAAATGGATGGGATTTAGATTTGATAAAAAATGATAATGAAAATACCTTCAAAACAATTAACGCCATCAACATTACTCGAAATTTTGACGATTTATCAACTTCTATCAAAGATATATCCCCCTATTGGTTCATCGGAATTGGTTTTCTCCTTGGATGTTCTTCAACTCTGATAGCCATCTACCTGTGGTTCTCCACACCTTTATCCTGCAGACTTTTTAGGATCCAAAGACGAAATCACCATGAATCAGAAAATATCAATTCCCAAAGAGTATCTCTACTGCAAAATCTCTTGCTCTACCATACAGTGGATGCCGATAATTCCTCCGAGTCTTCAATTTGTCCAGGAACTCCTCCACCTCCTTATCGAGAAGTGATTCAGCACAGAAATTTGTATCCTAGCACCCGACGAGTATGAGACAATAATTTCGTTACAAAAAAGATTATTAAAAAATTATTTTTGAATCTTTGACAATAATAATTTAATGATAATTAAACCACATGCGAAACATGCATGTTTATTTATGTAGAATTGCTACTACCACAACTCGAATGTAAAAAACAATAAATTCGATGACTTTAGAGATCTGCCTGAATCGCTCACACGTGTTTGATTTTGCACTTGTATATTTATGAGATTTTCATAAATATACATAAAATTTTAATTCTCACTGTGACCTGAAAATGTTTCAAAAGAAAAACTAAAAAAAAAGAAAAACATATGTTGAAAAATTACGAATTTAATTCGTTTTTTGAAAAATTAAAGAAATCTTTTTAAAATTTACGTCTTGATTCTAAATTTGAAAATTAATTTTCGAGTACGCTTGTGGACGATCTCACCTAATGTGATGAAAAGTAATTCCGAGAAAAAAAATAAGTTTCTAGTCCTTTTTTAGCTTATAGTATGTAATCTGTTGCATCTTTGACAATGCAGATTAGAAATAATAGAATAGAAGCTAATTTAAACAAAAACTAAAGAAAATTATCACATCGAAGTTCATAACTATCCTTCTTATTAACAGGATTAAACTGTTTAGATTGTGAATAACAACTTTAAATATACATTTATGTAATTAAAATAGACTTTATACTAGCAATAAAAATTAAAGGTAATCCATTGTTTCTTATTAGTCCATCAATTTTTTCCCTATTTTTAATCAGGTATCTTCGTTCTCCCTATCGGTCGGCAGTGATAATCATTGAGTTGCTGCGACGTCATTTTCGTCTGTGTTTTGGGAAGTATCGATATGGATTGTTTTGCCCCCAGTTGCGTTAATTATACTCTCAGTAATATCGTGGCTGTACCTTGTACCCCGAAGATCTGTAATCACACTCGCGTTCTGATTAGATCCAGAAGGAATTAAGTCCACGGGCAAAGTCATCTGAATATCTGTTACGATCCCTTTTTCGACCTGAAGAATTAATTTCAGACGATGACTTGATCCATTTGATGCTGTCATCTCGACATGACGAGTAACAGTGAAATTGGGTGTCTTTCCGTAAGTCCAGTCCCAAGAACGAAAATCACTTATAATATTATCGATGCCTGCAATGAAAGTGATTATTATATAATCGAAAAATTGTCTTTTATATCTCGATATTAATGCACTTGAGATTTTGAGTTAAAAAAAGCTGATGCAATCCAATATTGAATTGCTTTCGGAAAGGGTAAATTGTATACCTGGAAACCAGTCTTCTGTGGGATTTATCATTTGGAACCCTTTCTGTTTTTCAACAAGATTGTTGCCTCCATCTTCAAGATTAAGAGACTTTGTTCGAAGATATTCCCAACCTACTGCGTTTAGCAATTTGTCTATTCTGATGTGACGATTCACATCGGTCAGATTTTTCACTGGCGAACGTGTCGATAGCGTTGCATTCGTTGTGATTCCAGTCTGAAAGTAATCAGATGTGTATCAGCACTTTTAAGGAGTCTGAATTTAAAATTAATTCAAATGAATTTAGTAACTATTGAAAAAATACCTCTTTCTTTTCAAGAGCCAGACTTAGAACACGTTTGTTCACATCTACGAGTAAAGTGCAATGATGATATGCATTCGGTCTTCCTAATTTAGCTGCCGTTCCAGAAATCTTTTGTTCTGTTCAGGAAATTACGGAACAAATAATAATTGACCAGCATTGTTTATAATTACAAATCGTAAATGAATAAATTTAAATCTTACGAGTCAATTTTAAATTTAGGTACATATGTCTAAAAACAGTAAAAAATGAAAATAATATAATGATAATAAACTAGCTTTAAAGGATACTTTGAATTCATTTTGGACAACGATATCCTCTCTCTTATTGACAACTGTCTTTAATCCCCATTCTCGAAATATAGCCCTGGTAATGATGTCCAGGTTGTATCTTCTATTATATCTCTCCCTCGGTGTAAAAAAAGACAAATTTAAATTTCCACCATCGTGATAAACAGTCCCCCCTCCACTATTTCTTCTTGCCAGAGCAATTCCGTTATTTTCAACCGCCTGGATATTAGCCTCGATCCACGGATTCTGATGTCTTCCAATCACAACACATGGATCATTTTTCCACAAAAGCAAAACATGATGATTGTTAAAATCGTGATTTCTATAAAACCAGTCCTCCAGAGCTAAATTCGTATGAATATCCGTCGACTGAGAAATGAAAACTGATTTCTTGATCTTCTCCTCAGGAACTTCATTAACTCCATTTTTTATTGAAATTTGTCTGATATTCTGAATCGCATTTCCGATAACAGTCCTAACAGCCACTCCTTTACAAATTGCGGACATTCTCAACAAAAAAATATATGAAAAAAAAAACAAAAAAAATAATAATTAGGTACTATCTAATACACTATCAGTCTTGTGTTGATCTTGAATACAGAGTTCTCAATTCTCAAGTTAAATACTCGCTTTCATTTAGCTTATTTAAAACAAATTTTATTATAAAATACGAATATTTTTTCGGATGATAAAAAAAGCGTAGTTTTAAGGCAACACTTTGCGACGAAAATAAAAGATTGACCTTGAGTACCTATATAGCTGATATTTTTGCGACAGAAATACGCCCAAGTCAGTTTTTTGACCTTCTGATTTTAGGTTAGGATACTCAATTGAGATAAAGATAAATCTTTTGTTAATGATTAAGGTATCAGGACCTTTAATCGCTGGATCTCCTCCTAGTCTAAGAATGACTTTTTCACTTCTTTTTTTGTAAGTCAAATGTCACTCTAGTGACAAAAATTAGACGAGAAGTCAGACTTGCTGGATGTTATGGAGATGAGATAATCGTGGAGAGCGATCGTTTGGTGCAACCACTTCCAAGTTTGGTTCAGCGAATTGATGCGGTACCTGATACCCAAACAGTCTCGGCAGTCCTTTTGCATTCCTCCGTGTGCTGACAGATTGAAAAATAAAAATAAACTTCTCTCGAAGAAAATTTACGAAAGGGTGATGTTTGTCCGCGAATTCACGAACTGTCACTTGTCACTTACTGGGAACAAGAAATGAAATTACTTGATATAATTTGAAAAAGGGAGTTTTTTTTGCCGTCCGTTGAAAAAATTGCGAAGTTCATACGAGCACTTTGTTAGACGAAGTGAATACCTAACTCGTTCGGTTTTGATGTTTTATCGGAGTGATTGTGTGACGTTTTGACGGTGGGAGGGCATGCATTCTCGTTGGGAGGTTATCTGAGTTCGTAATTCGTAGCACAAAGTACAGCTGATCTGCGCGTGAATCCAGCGCAATCCATTTCTCTCTGCGTGTATACGTGTTTCAATTTTTCATTTGAGGCCCATAAATGACAAAAATTCTCCTTGTCTCAGTAGCGTCAAAATCTAATTATTTGATAATAGAGAAGTATTGGGGGAGATTATAACCGTAACTATGATGTGTATTTTGATAAGATTAGTTCAAGTTTGATAAATGTTGACAAAGGGCTATCGAAATTCTTGGGGGATATCAGGGAGGTACACTGCCGTACAATCTAAAAAGATACATAAGTGATATTGTGGCTTAGGGTCATTCTCTTAAACCTAGCAATGGAAAAGTCGACCTAAACGACAATGTCACTTAGGAATCTTTTTAGTTTGTACGGCAACACTGAAATACATAAATGCCTTCCCCCGTGAAGTTAGATGTTTATTTGTTTTTCAACGGGGAATCAAGTTATCACCCAACTTCACGGGGGAGGGCATTTGTGCATTTCAGTGTACATATACAATCTATACAATAGCATCTGTAAATTAGTATTAATAGTTTCTATTTATTGAGTCATTGAGTGATTTGGTGGATAAACCAATACGCTAATGTAGTCAGGGATGTGGATAGTAGTTTTTGTATAGGGGCGATAACCTTACCTTTTGTTTACTTTGTTCTCTTTTTGCTGTTTTTACGTTTGTTATTGCAAGTGTAAATTATTTCAGAAACACAAATAATAATTTATAAAAGAATTTCATATTGATAAATTTCAAGAAAAGTCTTGGTGGAATTATAATTTAATAAATTAAAATTTTAATTTGAGTTTTAAAAATTAAGGGTGTTGGAGCCAAGTTCTAATCTAAAAATTCGATTTCTTCATTTTACTCAACAAATATTAAATTAAAAATTTTTTCCTTTTGTAGAATTAATTAATTTTTAACTAAAATTATGCGTAAAAAATATTTATCTATAATTTTCGTTAAGTAAAATGAAGAATGGAATTTTGAGTTTGACATTTGGGTCCAACGCCCTTAATAATTCAAAATTTTAAACCTCGACAATAAAATCCTTTTTCCAAAATTATTCGTAACATTAAACTCTAAATTATAAAAAAAAGTCGAGGTAAAATTTTTTAAACATTTTCCAATTATCATTTTCAATTTGATATCTGATATATGTGAAAATAAAGACTTATTTTTTTATTCCACTCCCGTCACACGCATTTGCGAGAATATTATCCTTATTATTTTTTTCCATAAATATAATGCGTATTTACGTCTCACAATACAATCTGATCACTTTAATTTTCACTGGAAGATAGCTTATCTTAATGCGCTTATCGGACGCGACTGCTTTCAACGAAATCGATTGGCCGCAACATTGTTTGATGCAACTGTAATCATTTTTCTCTTAGTGTACATTTTTAAAATAAAATATATTCATCATCATTTATGTATATTGATCTATTACATTATCCCTGAAATAATTTTATTAATCGCAAATCTATATGTCTATATCAGAAATAAGTATTTGCGAATAACAAAGACATTTATAGCTTCGCATCGATTCGTCGGGTAAACGGATTAAGTATAATAAACTGAAAAAAATATTCCTGATATAATATAAATATATAAATAATATAAATTTTGTATCGCCAGGTGATAAAACATTATCACCTTAAGAACCAGTTTCATCTACTTTATATTTAAAATTTAGGGTCAAAATTTATCAACTTGCGTGGTGCGATGACGTTATTTTTAGGCAGACGAACTGCATTTTTAGATTATAGTTTATCACATAGTTCATGACTTTCATTAATTATATTACATAATTTATTAATTAAATTTATGAATGAATTTCTATTACACCCAGAAAAAAAGTTTGTTTGAATAAAATAAACGTATATTTGCCTGAGAGCCAACTAAAAAATATCTTTGAATTAAATAAAATTTATTTGATTCAAAGAAATTTTCTTTTTAATTCAAAGAATATAAAATTATAGCACTTTAATAATAGAGAATAATTTAATATACTGTAAAAATCATATAAATCATTTAAATACATCATTTACATGGTAATTTTATGATTCACGTTGTTTTAAAAAAAAATTTATTTTACATTTTCGCGCCTTTATTTTCGCATGCGTACAACTTTGACATCTGCGCTGCAGAGTTTAAGTTGGTTATACGCTCGCAGCATATGTTGGTTTCCCGCCGAAGAAATGCTGCTATTATTGGTCAAAATTTAATGCGCTATTTAAAGTGGAAGTAATTTAATTCAGTTTTGAATCTCGCGCCAGATTACAGCCAATGGCAGAATTTCTCCAGCAGGAAGCCATCACACGCTGCGCGCAGGCAGCCAACTTTGGGCAACTGGCAGACGTGACGTTAGACATTAGCCATACATAATACATATATGTATATTCCCCCAACTTTCTCGTAAATAAATATCACGAACCCAGTAAAAAAGAACCGATTAAATGACTGCTTTAGTGAATTGGATTTGTTTAAGAATGCGGATTCAACAGTCGTCTTTCTGAATTGGAATGATATATTTCAATCGGTTTCCAAAATTTAGATGGTTTTATCAGAAAACTCCGATTGAACAGAAACTTTTTCATTCTTTTTAGGCATTTTTCAATTGGATCAGAATTTTTAGTGTTATGTTGCCATATTTCACACCAAATTTTAAATTTTTTAAACCGTTGACCAATTAAACAAAGCTGTGTATTGGAAAATCGGAATTCAACATAGATTTCTATTTCAATAATATAAAAGATAAATAAGTAAAGTTTGTGTTTACAAAGTAAATAAATCTAGTTATTAAAAACCTTTGATAAATTTCTAATCGGAAATTTCCTATTATTTAAGAATGCGGATTCACGAAAGCCTCAGACCGATTCAAATTTTCTAATCGGTTTCTTGTTCCTGGGAGGGAATATTAATTCTTTGTGATAAATATTATGTAATTAAAATACATTTTAGGCAGCAGACAGCAATTGTTTACAAAGATTCCTCCATATTTCTCAGAGTGAGTTTATACAATTTTATAATAATATACATTATAAAAATAATAAAACATGAATTTATAGAAGTAAAAATTCAAATGCATAAATAATAATAATAATATAAATAATCCAGGTCACAATACAAATTTAGATAGCAAAGCTGCTCTGCAAAGGACAAAGAAAACTGTTTAATGAGAATTAAAGGGACTGTCAGAAGATCCACTGACTGAGATTTATTCACGTGAATATAGATATTGATCTCATGACCTCTGAAGAACCCGAATATGGATCTATCCAAAACCTGTTGAGATATTTCATATTATTGAACACTTATATGTCTTGGGCGAAGAAGATATATGTAATATTTATTTGAATTTAAATACATAGTATTTAATTGAAAATCAAATTTTATAAGTACTTTTAGTTCTAAATTTATTTAATTTTTTAAGAGGCTTCAACTATGTGGACGTGACAGTACAATAAGACCAGGATGGTTAACAGTTGGTCCATCATTGATAAATACGAATTTCATTTGGGATATGTACACTAATTATTTTATTAGTCGACAAATAACGACAGGTTGTATGAAAAGAATCGAAGCCCTGCGACCAAAATCTCCTCCGCCAACAGGAAAATCTTCAGTAAAAGGAAGATGAGGTTTTAAGGGTGTTGGATCCAAGTTTCAATTTAAAAACTCGATTTCCTTATTTTACTTAACAAATATTAGAATTGGAATTTTTTCCTTCCGTGGACTTAATCAATTTTTAACTAGAATTATGCGTACAGAGCGAGAAAATATCTAATTCAAATATTTTCTAAGTCAAATGAAAATATTCAATTTTGAAGTTAGATTTCGAATTCTTCGTTTTATGTAAAAAGTATCGAAACTAAATATTTTTTCGCTCTGTACGCAGTCTTATATTTGAAGAAAGATTAGTGCTACAGAGCTAAATTTACTATTAGAATATATTAATAAAATATTAAAATATTAACAAAAATATAGATACCTATGGAAAGAACATAATTTATTAATATTTTAGTGTTTATTTATAAACGTGTGTCCATGTGGGTTCAAGACCGATTCTCCTGGTCCCCTTCGTAGCTAATTGTAGAATTTTGCCATACCCCCCGCTCTCCCAAAACTTGTCCACGTCGTATGTGTGTAGCTTCTAAAGTGATAAACATACAGAATTTCAATAAAATCAAGATCAAGATAGACAATCAAGAAGTCATTATCGTCATTAATACTGTTTTTCAAATATTGGTATTTTTACATTCTCATCAGAGAGAATTATGTATTTATTACCTGATAGTGATTTTAAAAGTGGAAGATTCAATATTGTTATAATATAGATGTGTAATATATAATTATGTTTGCATCGATACCTTATACCCTTACTTCTTTATAAAAAAAGAAAATAGAGAATTTATGTAGAATTATAAAAATAAGAACTAATTTAGAAATTATGAAAGGGACATATATATATAAGGACATTTTTCTCGTTTCACCAATCTTGCCTTTATCTCTCATTGTAATATTTCCAAACTTACTTTGCGAATTTTATGAAATATTGAAGGAATTTTTATACTATCTGTGTAATACGAATTATCTATTGATAAGAGTACATATAAAAGAAAAGAACTGGACTAGAACAATTATTCAATAATAAATAATTTTCTGTGCACAAAATTGACATACTTTTTGTGTTCAAGCGTTTAAGGATTTGATAATAACGTCTTTTACTTTAATTTCGGTTTACGTTAGTCAAGGTAATTGTCACATTTTTTATTAATACCTAATCATTTCTCATAAAATATACTAAGTATTTAATCAGGGTGTCTACCGTCCTGGAAATCCTTGAAAACCTGGAAAAGTCCTTGAATTTGTTTTTACCTGGATAAAATTCCTTGAATAATGCTCATGGTCCTGGAATTTTTATTCCCTTAAAGAAAAAAAGATTTTTTGCTTTACCGACACGTATAATAATCTTCGAATTTATCATAAGTGCGTATGTTTCAATTACTTCATTTTCATTAACGAACAACACAATTATTTTTCCTTTTTTTTTGAGGGCGTATTTGTATTTTTTTTTAATCATTTATAAACAATTATATAAATTGCGAATTATACGTATTAGTTTTTAAATAAATTTAATTGTAATAATCAAAAAAGTACCTGGAAAAATCTATTTTTTGTCCTGGAATTTTTTTTTTGAAGAAACAGTAGATACCCTGATTTACAAAAGTAAAAGATTTAATAAAGGAAGAATTAATTAACGTTCGTGAATAGATGGACAATCATAAAAAGATAAGGGTTTGTATTATTGGCGGAGGAGCTGCTGGATTGTGTGCTTTAAGACATTTCTCAAAAGATTTAAATATTTTTGAACTCGAAGCATATGAGCAAACTGGAGATATAGGAGGCACCTGGGTTTATAATGATAATACTGGATTGGATAAAAATGGGTTGCCAATTCACTCCAGCATGTATCGTGATCTTAGGTTTGATTATTTTAATATTTAAAAATATGCATCCAAAATTATTCTTTATGGAGTGTCTACAATACAATTACTATCATCTTAAGGGAGTTGGAACCAAGTTCTAATTAAAAATCCGACTTCATCATTTTACTTAACAAATATTAAATTTCGAATTTTTTCCCTCGGTAAAATTAATCAATTTTTAACTAGAATTATGCATACAGAGCGAAAAAATATCTAATACAAATATTTTTCAAGTAAAATGAAAATATTGAATTTTGAACTCAGATTTTGAATTCCTCGTTTTATACAAAAAGTATCGAAATTAAAAATTTTTTCGCTCTGTACGCAGTCTTATATTTGAAATAAGATTAGCGCTACAGAGCGAAAAAATATTTATCTATAATTTTCGTTCAGTAAAATGGAGAATGGAGTTTTGAGCTTAACATTTGGGTCCAACGCCCTTAAATTAAAAGTTATACAGGGTGTCTAAAAAGTCCTGGGACGGTTGGATATTTCCTCAGGTAAAATATTTTTAAAAAAAGTGAAGATCATTCCTGAAATAAATTTCAACGGGAAATTCAATGGTGACCTTCATTTTGACCTTGAAGTTTATCTTCAGGGCTTTTTGAAGGTGAATTTTGTTTTTTTCAATGGAAACCTCTTTTTTTACATCTGCAGTCGATATAGCGGAAAATTCTACATTCAATAAATATATACTCAAGTCATAGGTAAAAAATATGTAAAAAAAGGGGGTTTCCATCGAAAAAAACAAAGTTGATCTTGAAAAAGCCATGAAGATCAACTTCAAGGTCAAAATATATATATATATATATATATTTATATTTTACCTGAGGAAATATCCAACCGTCCTGGGAATTTTTAGACACCCTGGATAAATTTTGCGAAAAATGTTGATATAAATCTTAATTATTCTTAAGTCATTTATTGAATTATCTAAATTTTCTAATTTTTCTATTTTTTCCTAGAACAAACTCATCCTGTGAAATTATGAACTATCCTGATTTTCAAAAATTGAAATGCGAAAAATACAGTTTCTTAGGCCATGAAGAAATTTTATCCTATTTAAATGATTATGCAGACCACTTCCAGATTAGAAAATTCATTGAGGTGAGATGTAATAAATTGATAACGAGAAAAATAAGGAAAAACAATATATATGCGATAATTTTTTTTTTCTACTTTATTGTCAGTTTTATGCCAAAGTCAAGACTGTACGACCTGAAATTATCCAAGTCGACAATGAGCAAAGTATAATTTGGAAGGTCGAGATAATTAATTTAAGTACAAAAAAAATTATTCAAAAAGAGTATGATGCAGTGATAGTATGTTCGGGGTATGTCGTAATCAATTACTAAAATTAGGTGGCTAATAATAATACTGTCTCTTGTTTTAATTGAACAAATACATATTTCAGTGTCAACTCTTTTTTTGGGACTGTTAAAAACATTATTTAATTTATAAATTATCCAAATATTTTTCTAATAATCTGAATTGCAGGCAGTACTCTGATCCAATTATACCGGTGATTCCGGGCATTGAAACATTTCCTGGGAGACAAATTCACAGCCACACGTTCCGAACTTCAGAAGAATTTTCCGGAAAAACTGTAATAGTTTTAGGAGCCGGAGTTTCTGGTGTCGATATTGGTGTAGAAATATCTAAACACGCTGATAAAGTTTATTTGAGTCACAACCATGAAAAGTTAATATAATAAATTTTAGAAAAGAAATATATCAATATAATTAAATATTAAAAAAAATAAGTAACAGATCTTTTTCAGAATAACAGCAAGGCTTCATCCTTCTATGATCCAGGTAGCTGGAATCGAGAGAGTAGATAACAATGAATTCTTTTTAAAAGATGGAAGTTCTGTCTCCGCTGATGCCTTAGTATATTGCACTGGTTATAAACAAACTTTTCCATTTCTCGATGAAAGTTGCGGCATAAAAGTTGATGATAATTATGTTTATCCGCTTTATAAACACACAATAAATGTCAATTTTCCAACGATGTGTTTTCTGGGTATAAATACATTCGTGGTTGCTTTCAACACATTTCATGTGAAGGTAATGATTTTATATTTTAATAAATTGTATACTTAAGGGTGTTGGAGTCAAGTTCTAATCTAAAAATTCGATTTCTTCGTTTTACTCAACAAATATTAAATTTGGAATATTCTCCCTCCATAGAATTAATCAACTTTTAACTTTAATTATGCGTACAGAGCGAGAAAATATCTAATTCAAATATTTTTTAAGTAAAATTAAAATCTTGAATTTTGAAGTCAGATTTTGAATTCTTCATTTTGTGCAAAAAGTATCGAAATTAAGTATTTTTTTGCTCTGTACGCAGTATTATATTCGATACAAGATTAGCGCTACAGAATGAAAAAATATTTATCTATAATTTTCGTTGAGTAAAATGGAGAATAGAATTTGGAGCTTAACACTTGGGTCCAACACCCTTAAGGGCGTTGGATCCAAGTATTGAGCTCAAAATTCCATTTTTCATTTTACTTAACGAAAATTATAAATAAATATTTTTTGCATAAAACGAGGAATTTAAAATTTAATTTCAAAATTCAATATTTTCGTTTCACTTCAAAAATATTTGAATTATATACTTTTTGGCTCTGTACGCATAATTCTAGAACAAATTGATTAATTCTACAGAGGGAAATAATTCCAATTTTGATATTTGTTAAGTAAAATGAGGAAATCGAATTTTTAGATTAGAATTTGGTTCCAACACCCTTAACTTTACATGTATAAGACATTTTGCATATAGGTATTAATTACAATTAAAATAAATGATATTTTATCTTATTTTACAGGCACAATATTTTCAGGCCCTCCTCAAAAAACAATTTACTTTACCATCCAAGGAAATAATGCTGGAAGATTCTAAATTAAAAGCATCAAAAAAGACACAAGCGCATTCATTAGGATTAAAGCAATATGATTTTTATGATTCATTAATACAAGAAGCAGGACTGGAACCTTTGCCAGATTTTTACAGAAAAGTTTTTGAACTTTATACAGAATACAGGAAATATGACCTGTTAAATTATAAGGATTGTAAAATTATTATATCTGAGGATGATACTAATAAGATTCGGCATATTAATTATCGATAACTCAGAAGTTTATAGAAATGTGAAAATTAAACATTATATCTTAATTTCTTTTCTTCTTCTAATTACCGCTAGTTGCTATATATATAATAAGAGTTCTATTGTTGACAAAGCTTTAGATTAGAGCTTTAGACTTTTATAAAAAATTGATCAGTCATTTTAGATAGCTTTTGTTGTCAATTATCATTGACTTTCTTATCATGATGACCTATATACTCTAGTTTTAATTATCAAAAATAAAAATTAGCTGTTACACTATTAATTGTAAAAAAATAATTTATATATAGTTGTGGTCAATTTATGTTGAAATTATAAAAAATAACAGCATATAGGTAAAATTATTTATAATTTATATCAATTTGGTTTGTACATATTGTAGAAGATATCGATTATTAAGTCCTTGTCAATCTTAAAAGTTTATTGACAGTGCACCAGATGACTTAATCTAATTATGCTGTGTGTGCTATCTGTTTAGTTATGAGAAAAGGCGACAGTTCATTAAGAGTAAGCTTCTTATAAGCACTCATTTAGACTTCTATAAACGTTTTTAAGTGAGTCAAAGAATAAATCATGATTTTATTTTAATCTGCAGAAAAATCTTAGAGCTATAATGAAGAATGTAACAGTAATTTTCGATTCTACACACTCTTCATTTAATATTTCTTGATTATTATCTTTTTTTAATTAATTATTTTAGAAAGATGGATTCGCAAAAAAAAATACGTGTATGTGTTATTGGTGGAGGAGCTGCAGGATTATGTGCTTTGAGGCACTTAACATCAGATTTGAAAAGTTTTGAACCGGAAGCATTCGAGCAAACTAGTGATATTGGAGGCACCTGGATTTATACTGAAAAAACAGAATTTGATGAAAATGATTTACCAATTCATACTAGCATGTATCGGGATCTTAGGTTTAATTGTTTATTTTTTTATGCGATTTGTTTTTTTTTTACTTCGATTAAGGGCGTTGGACCTAAGCGTTAAGCTCAAAATTCAATTCTCCACTTTATTCAACAAAAATTATAGATAAATATTTTTTCGCTCTGTAGCACTAATCTTTTTCCAAATATAAGACTGCGTACAGAGCGAAACATTTTTTAATTTCGATACTTTTTGTATAAAACGAAGAATTCAAAATCTAACTTCAAAATTAAATATTTTCATTTTACTTGAAAAATATTTGTATTAGATATTTTTTCGCTCTGTATGCATAATTCTAGTTAAAAATTGATTAATTCTACAGAAAAAAAAAAATTCCAAATTTAATATTTGTTGAATAAAATGAAGAAATCGAATTTTGAGATTAGAACTTGGCTCCAACACCCTTAAGGTTTTATTATAAGAAAAGTATATTACTATGAAGAAGAGAAGAAATTTCATTATCTTCATCAATTTTTCAGTCAAAAATGTTGAATTATAAATCAAATGATTAATCACAATTAATTGAATTACAGGTCCAATGCGCCTTGCGAATTAATGAATTTTCCAGATTTTCGTCAAATGAAATCTGAGAAAGGTAGTGGCGTTCACCGAGACATGCTTTTGTCATATTTGCGTGATTACGCTAATCACTTTCAAGTTCTTCAATTTATTAAGGTAATAATGAAAACCTGTACCAAGTCACATGACTTATACATTGCCTTAAGCCTGTTGCAGCATTTCACGAAAACATGTAAACAAACACAGAAAAATAGCAAAATCTGTGGAATGCCTTAAAATCCGCCATTGTGTCCACATCTTAGCAATACGCGGTGTTTGAGGTCGCAAAAATGATGTGTTTGAAGTGTCGTTTTTTTTATCGACAATCTTTTGATTGTACGACAGGGGCTATCTGCTTATTTTCTGCAAAAAGAAATTTGTTTGGCTAAAAAGTGAATTTTTACAAGTGATGAGACGCGGGTTGAGGGGTGCGGGTAAACAGTACTTACATTTTGCCAAGTCCCTGTCCGAGCAAAAAAGGCACAAAACTTCACTCCAAGGGTGCTTCACTCACTCAGAAAAATTTTCTGAATCTCGCTATGCACTTCAAAGCCCGAGCACTTACGAAAATCGTGTAAAAAAAGAAGTTTCATAAATCGCGTACTACACATGTCTAGTT